>MU226991.1:815756-830046 GCA_018584345.1 Thuja plicata
GTTGAACACAAGGAAACACTACAAGCATGAAAAATGTAAATGTTTTTGTATTTTTAAAGAAATTTTGTGATTTTTATGAATTTTGAAATATAAATGCAAGAGCATAAAATAAAACCTACTTCTATATTCATGCAAGATCTAATATAAAATGCAAATCTAACACCAAAAAGAAAGAGTTGTCTATCGCGGGTTCACCAAAATGTAAAGGAGAAAAATGATGTTATGGGATAAGAGTGTTTTGATACTCAAATCACTTATCACCTTTACATTTAATGTTTAGAGTGGAGCGAAAGATAAGAAATTCCCTTTTATTCTCAAATGCACAAAGGAAGGATCCAAATTGATCAACCCAAAAAGGATCAATGCATAAATGAATCAATCTATTGGAAATAAGAATAAAGGAGGAGATCCTAGGTTTCCCTCTTAAAATGTGTTTTGAAATGAATGTAAATGTGTGATAGATTAAGAATGATTAAGGATTTGAATTGAAATGGATAGGGAAATGTACTAACCTTGAAATATTACAGATCAAAGAATGCTATTTTCTGGGGTCTGTACTCAGTTTCTGGAAAATCTAAAGTATGATCTAGAAAGGAAATGCAGAGATGAACAAAACCCAGAAATCTTTTGCCATTCCGATGTCGTCTTATGAAAAAGGTCAACCTTGACCCACAAATGTCAACCCTACCAATAATGTCGACCCTGACCTGCACAAGTCCGATAGAGAATCTATTCACGCCGTCCGAAAGAAAGCCGAAAAGGGTATCCAGATCTGGGTTCAAACCTGTAGTCTCGAACCTGTACCTACAAGAAAAAGAGATTTGTTTGTTGTGGGGGAGGGGTTTTCCTTATTCAAACCTCGATTTAGGAATTAACCTTGAAATCAATGAAATATAGAATGCTAGCAAGTAGTAGAATTGAATCTAATAATGAAGCTATGATATTGAATAGATATGTCAATGTAATTCAAATGTAGAAAGTATGTAAATATGAAAGCATGGACTTTAGAAACCATAAACCTCCATGATTTTATTCTTAGAATCCACCTTGAAGAAGTAATGAAAGAGTCTTGAGGATTCACAAAGGATCTTGAAGGAATATCACACCACCATGATGGCTAGATCTAGGGTTTGAGTGATGAATCTTGAAGGCTTGAACCAAATCCCTTCAAAGGCTTGAAAGCTTGAATCCTTGATCTTCAATGGAGAGCTTGGATTCTTGACGATGAAGACTTGAACACCTTGAGAGCTTGAAAACATGTAGAGAAATGGATGCTTGAACTTTTTGCTTCTTGACAAAATCTTGGTTAGAGCTTTTTGCACTTGGGAGACTTAGAGAAAATGAGAGAGAAAGGATTCCTTTTATATGAAATTAGGTCACAATCTTCTAAGGAGGTCAACATAGGAGAATTAAATTCCAATTAGATCCATGCCCCTAGAAGAGGACCTATATTAAATATAATTTAAGATTTACCGCTTCGGAACCCCAAAACAGCCGACTCGAAAGCGGGAAATGAATTTTGGATGACCTCTGGCAACCGACAAATTTCCAAATTTGAAAAGGGGACCTAGGTCAAGGTCAAGGTTGACCCTAACCTAGGTGAAGGTTGAGGTCGACCTTGACCTAGGGGGTCAGAACCCCTGGAAAAAGTGCCAGGTGGGATAGAAGGTGCCTGGAGAGGCCCAATCAGGGTCCTAAACAAGCACAGAAGTAGGGAATGATGTAGAAATGGGAGGATGATATGATAGAGGTAAAAAACATCCCCTAAGGAGGGCTAAATGCTCTTAACATGGAAGTTCTTCCATTTTAAGATGATACAGAACTATAAAATGCAGCAGCAATTCGTTATTCTAACAATGCATTATCTTGAATGAGAAATGAGAGTTCTTTTATAGACTGAGAGTCTGCTCAGAACAGAAAGTTTCCTTTTGAGATAAAACAGATAAAAAAGTGAGTTCAGATTAGCAATTTTTCTTTAAAAGAAAATAGTGAACTATTTTCTTTTTTTATTTTAACTGTTTTCTTTTTTATTTTAACTGTTTTATTTCTCTTTTAAAGCATAGTTGATTCAAAGTTCCTATTTCTGAACTGGAGAGAAGATTTTTTTAAGAATATTTAATTAAATAAATAAAATATGACCTCATAAATATATTTTCTCAATTATTTGAATAATTAAATTCAACTATTGAAATGGGAATATTTATTTAATAATTAAATATTATTTAATTCTTTTTTATGTGTTTTAGCTAAAAGGGGTGAATTTAATTTAATTAATGTGCTAGGACTTTATAATTAAATTAATTCAATCATTAGGTTTATTTAGCTAGGTAATTGATATTTTAGGAATTAAATATAATATATGATTAATTCAGATTTAGGATTTTTTGCATTTGACACTTAGGTCGAGTAGAGTCAGTCAAAACTCAGAATTGCCTGGTACAATAGGACTTTGATGATACAGAAGAGTGACAAATGCAACAAAATTGGTTAGGGTTGCAAGATGCCAATTTTGTGGTGTTATAGTTCCATGGTTAATCTTTATCACTATAGCCACTAGTAGAAAACCAAAGGATTAATCTACTAATTTTGGTATGCAATCACCGATAGGATCTTTAGTCTAGCACAATGGATTACATTATTCAGATACATTGATTTCAAAATATTGCCCAGCCAAAATTACAACATTGATTTTATTCATACTCCATACTCGCATACAAATAAATTATTCTTTATTTATATCACTATATGATCTTGCATATGTCATCTTCATACCACATGTGTGACAACCCCAATTCTAAGAAGATTATAATTACATTTAATACATGACATCGATCCTAAATCTAGGATATACATAAGACTAATTACACACTACACTACAAATGATAAATAGGTCCACACTTAAGATGATACAATTTATATTATATGTTTAAGTAGCTACCACAACCAAGACCTAAAAGTGTGGCCATTGATAGATGAATCACCATTATACATTATAGCCAATAAACTAAAAATATCTAATGAACTTGCACAAATGTCTAGATACTTGTAGAGACTCTATTTCACAAGCACAAAAAACTAATAGAATAGTCCATTTGAAAGAGACTCATCATTTTCCAACACAATTTTCACCGTACGCAAATCTATACTTATAGACTTTCCTAAAGAGGGAACAAAACTCTCCATATTTTCCTCCTCTTCTTCAACTTCCATCTTTCCTACAATATTTTCTTCTTTACGTTTATCTTCTTTCTCATCTTCTAAAATTGTAACTATTTATTTTCCTTTACTCAAGGTTCTCATTCTTCAAATAAATATTTCATAAAGTATAATACCAAGTACATTAACAAAAGCCAAACTTGAATGCATATCCATCTTCAAGTGATATTTTTAGATTATTGGAGAAGCTGTCCAACAACATTTTACAAAAATCTATTTGCACATTCTCCTTCATTATCTTGCATGAAATATATATAACTAAAGTATAAGTCGAACACTCATGATTTCAAAACTAAAATTTGTAGGTGACACCATAGGAAACATACCTTATAATTGGATCTTCAATGGTATCTATAAGGAATGCATGTTGGTCATGACTAATTTCCATAGGATTTTGTGTCTCCTCATAACTAATAGACTTCTTCCCGGGAAATTCACCAATACTGCACAATCCAATAACTACCTCAATTACTTCCTTCTATATCACATATGGTTTTTCAAGCATTAATGTTTCCCCATTAAACTAACTCAAAAAACATAGAATTAACTTTCTATTGTTACACCATGGAAATTCACCCCAGATATCAAGACCAAGGTTTATGATTCTCTACAAGTCATCCATAGGCAATCTGAATTCCATTTCCTTGATACAACTGTGATCAAACTCCTTTATTTCAACCTTCTTCATATTCTTTAGTATGGATGCATGAACAACACTCTTGGGTGCCATAAAATCTGAAACTTATTTCACATGCTCTCTACAAGTATGCAATTTTTCTTTCATGCTACGATATCAAATGTTTCAAAAAAAATTCCTTTAAAGCCACGAAACATCACAATTAAATTTCCTGGAAAAATTTGAATATCACTGACCGAACTCATCACATCAATCAATCAATAACCACAATAATTAGTTGTCCAATCATCATAGCAGAGGAACACAAGTATATGACTGGTATTGCCTCAAGGTAGAGGAGTGTATGAATTAGTATGTTGAATACTCTCCCTGAGCCCAAGTGTTCGACTTAGTTGTTGGTGAGTTAATACCAGGATATGGTATGACTAAACTTTCCACACCATCTGATTTCTTCCTCCATTATATCTATTATTTTTAAGCTCCACTAGATTCTACATCATGATTGTCATTTCTAGTATTTACCAAAAAAATCAGATCTGCGTGATTTTGAATAATGACCAGTCTCTCCACATTTAAAAAAATTCACACTTATTTTTCCCAATCTCACCGAAAGAACTTTAGATCTACGCTAATTATATTTGTGACCAAAATTAATACATATAGAGGAATCTCCTTGAAATATATTATGTATTGCATTCTTATGTTATGGATATGATCCTTGACTCTTACATTGACTTGCTTTATGACCAATTTTGTGATAGTTATAGCATTGAATATGTTGGAAAGTTGACTATACTAGTGTATATGAATCTATTTAGTGTTTTAATTATGAAAACAAAGTCATATGAAGTTTTGGAGTCAGCACACATTATCAAAAGATCAGAAATTGGCTAAGTATAGAAGACTAGATAGTTAGTAGAGTACCAGAAGAACAAAGCATCAGTGCACGTGCATACGATCGAGTTAGGACATGCTCCTTTGAAAATAAGATTTTAATATTTATTCATGCTAATTCTAAGAGAGCATGATCAGATCTGCAATTATGAAGAAGATACAACTAGTTAAAGAGGTACAGCCAGTGAATGGCAGAACAGGACAGAGATCATGGAAAGAGCCGACAGAGATTGTTTTGGTATGGAAGTTGCACATATCCTCAGGAATTTCATCTTTGGATTAGTTATTATTAGTTATATAATCATTTTTTGTTAAAGGTGCATGACTTGATTCATCTGGAGCAAGAAGTTAGAGCTAATTTGGTGGAGCGCACTGTGTGAAGAGACGTGTCTGTTCGATTTGAGTAAAGAAGTTGTAACTGATGTTGCACCGACTTAATGAAGGTTTGGGTTATTAGTTAAGTGATCAAGATAGATGGTAAAAGGTTTCCTAAATCTGACATGTTCATTTCCCTTGAGGAAGTACTTATAGAAGGTCATTTGTGATCGGAAAAGTTGCGAAAGCTAGAGATAAGAAAAGCAGAGCAGAGTGTTAAAGCAACAAAGCTATATTTGTCATATGTTGATGATATAGATATTGAAGTGGAAGCTTTCATAGTGTAGTTAATATTTTTATAGTGATTTACAAGAGGTTAAAGAATCAACGCACAAAAGGAACTGATCAGACAAGCAGTGTCACAACAATAGTTCACCTTGCAGATACAGTGTGCATCAAAGATCCAGAAGGTTGTAGCCTTCACCATTTCAGTATTGAGCTCTTGGACAGTGAGTCTTTGGAAAGTAAGTCCACCACCCCTAACAGGTTTATTGTAAAAGACTCCTAATAGGGTCCAACCCTTAACAAGGTCATTGTAATTCATACATTGTAAAGACAACTCCTAACAGGGTTAAGGATCTTTTAATAAAGGATCATAAGAAACTAGTACAAAATGTTTGTGGGTACTAATTCCCACTAGGGTTTTCACCTGCATTGGGTTTCCCCGTAATCATATTTGGTGTTATGATTTGTGTATTTTTATCTTACTTACATTGATATTCAGTTCAGTACTTAAGCATTAAAGTTAAGATTCAAGATAATAAGAAAAAGTATTAATAGATAGATCACTGATTCACCCCCCCCCTCTCAGTTATCCTAATCCTAACAGTTGGTATCAGAGATCTGGTCCTCAGAAAATAAAATTAACCACTTGAGGAGATCATGGACAAGGTAGAAATGAAACACTTGAAAAAGAATCTTGAAGCAGCCCTTGAAGAAGTTGACACATCTGAAAAAGAAAATGAAGATCTTAAACTAAAAGTTAATGGCATGCAAATACTTATCAAGAAACTGAAAAAAGAATTAAGGAATTTTTCTTCAAATGATTTGGGAGAAGTAGTCAAAATTTTGAATGAAGAAAATTCATCTCTGAAGGATCAGAATAAAGAATTAGATGAAAAGCTATGTAACAATCAAGACGCCTATGATGATCAAGTCAAAGTGAACAAGCAGTTAGATGAAGAACTGAAACAAGAAAACATGGAAATATTGGAGCTAAGAAACAACAAAGATAAGATGGAATCTGAATTTATAGCAGCAAAGAATCATATTCAAAAGTTACACACAAGCAAGGATCTGATAGAATCTCAGTTGTATGCTCAAAAGGTTAAAGGAGATACCAGCAGTATAGGATACAATGAAGCACAAATTCAGATTATTGCCATGTGAGAAAGAATGAAAGCACCAAAGGACATCACAGATACTAAGGAGATTGGAACTCAGACTAAAGACAATGTTGAACCACCTAAGGATGAATGCAAGCTAGTTGACCATACTTGTTATGCCTATAACAAGCATGGACGTATTGCAAGGATTTTCAAAGAGGTAAGACACTTCAATGGTTACTATTATTCATGCAATAAATTTGGTCATAGAGCTATGTATTGTAAAACAAGTCAGAAGAACAAGAATCAGAATAATCAAAGAAATCAGAATCATCAAAAACAAAGAAGTTATCCTTAGCAAAATGTTAGAAACCCTTAGAACATTACATGTCAGATATGTAATTAAAATGGACATACAACCAAGCAATGCAACATGATGAATAATAACATCAGACGTCCTATCATTTGTCACTCATGTGGAAAATCTAGACACATCTCTAAGCATTGTAGATCTAGAGCGTAGAGACAAGAAAGCCCTAAAAAGTCAGAAGATTCATTATGGGATGAGGCAGGAGAAATAAAATTTGTGAAAGATACAAAATATACGAGAAAGATCTGGGTTTAAGTAAAGAAGGATAATGAAGAGAACAAGGTAGCAGACGCATCCTCATTGGACACACCTTCTACTTCTGAATAGTTGACCCTCATGGTCTTAGGGGGAGCTATTCTAGCTCTATACCCCTGTGCGGCTGGTATACTCACCAACTGAGTATATGCCTTGGATTACAATTGTTTGGTGAGATTATGGTGCTATATGTAAGAGCACACGATCTAAATTGTTATCAGGAACAAGAACAGAAGTTACAGTTGCTTCCTATGTCTACGCAGCAAGTATTAATGGCAGAAATCTACTTTGCAATCACCAGGTCCTCACTTGTGGTCAGAATAAATGATTGGAGATCATAGAATCCCTAGTAGTTGTATTATTAATGCATTACATTTGTTCTCATCAGCGAAGAAAGGAGATTGATAATCATTATTTGTTAACCAAAGTAATTCAAGTTTGAAACAAAGCCCAAGCACGAACACGTCATTTCAGAAATTAGTTGAAAACTTGCTTAGCAATTGAGTAAGCGGTTGGATAATAAAAGGAGCACTTACAGTCGAGCAGAAAAGTGTCACAATTACATTCTTTAGCAGAGATTGATATCAAGAAACTCTTTGAAACATCTCGGAAGTGATTTATCAGTATGCTTCAGTACATAAATTTCATGAAGCGGAATTGGTCAAAATCTTGTTGAGTAGTGTTCTATGTGAGAGTATTAGTATAGCTGTTAGAGATATTTTTTTTGGAGTTGACCTAATGTTATCCTTGCAAGCACATACTTATTATTGATCATCTAAGTGTGAATACAACAAAAGAGTGTTCACATAAGAGCAGAACTGATTTGAAATATCATGTGAAGAAGAAGATAAAACTATTATGACAGGTCCACAGGATTCTGCGCCCATGGCCAAGGACATGGAGTATACATTTGTGGTTGATAATGTTGAAATATTAATGGAAGCAATGGATATTGATCTAGAAAATTTTGAATAAACATTTGTGAAAAGTCTTTATATCAGCAAGAAGATCTATTAATTTAAGATATCACAGAAAAGGAAGCAGAAAAAGAGAAGACTGAAGTGATGGACAGTTCATCATCATTGTTGTCAAATTTGACACCCATAATAGACTTAGACTCATGGGGAGTAAATAAGTAAGGGGGAGTATATAATCTAAAGGATTCATGAAAAATAGATCAAATATTGCAGAAGAGAAGTATATGAAGAAGAGGCTCAGTGAATTGATTAGCAAATTTACACTTGATCTTAGTTCACTCAAGACTAGTCAAGCATCCTTGAAAGAGTTTGTAGCAAAAGGAAAAGAAGATAATATCAAAGGGGGAGTAAAGTAATGTATAGAATATGGATTATGTCATATGATCAAGGTCCTAGCATAGACTTGGAGAAAATGGAGAAGCTACAATATACATTATGTGCCCATCTACAGATTGTCAATTCACCAATTGCATTTTGGGAAAAAGAGATACAGAAGTTGTAGATTGCATATCCACATGTGTATGTTGAGTAACAATAGAATTATTTTTTAGAACCTTTGTCATTAATGTCAAAGGGGTAGTAGAGTATGAATAATATGGAGTCTAAGAGGGAGATATAAGATAGAGAGTTTTTGTATAAGAGTACAGATAGTAACTTCACCATATTCCTTTGTTGCCATTAATGACAAAGGGGGAGATTGTTGGAAAGTTGAATATACTAGTGTATATGAATCTATTTAGTGTTTTCATTATGAAAATAAATTCATATGAATTTTTGGAGTCAACACACATTATCAGAAGATCAGAAATTGGCTAATAAGTACAGAAGACTGGACAGTTAGCAGAGTACCAGAAGAATAGAACATCAATGCACGTGCATACGACTGATTTAGGACATGATCCTTTGAAGATAATATTTTAAGTATGTATTCATGTTAATTGTAAGAGAGAATGATCAGCTATGCAAGTATGAAGAAGATACAGCCAGTTAAAGAGGTACAACCAGTGAATGCCAGAACAAAACAGAGATCATGGAAAGAGCCGACAAAGATTGTTTTGGTACAGAAGTTGCACATATCCTTTATACTTTCATCCTTGGATTAGTGATTATTAGTGATCTAAAAATGTGTGGTTAAAGTCGCATGACTTGATTCATCTAGAGCAAGAAGTTAGAGCTAATTTGGTGGAGCGGACTGTGTGAAGAGACGCGTCTATTCGGTTTGAGTAAAGCAGTTGTAACTGATGTTGCACCAACTTAATGAAGGGTTGTGTGCTTATTTAATTGATCAAGATAGATGTTAAAAGGTTTCCTAAATCTGACATGTTCATTTCCCTTGAGGGAGTACTTATAGAAGGTCATTTGTGATCGAAAAAGTTGCGAAAGCTAGAGATAAGAAAAGCAGAGCAGAGTGTTAAAGCAGAAAAGCTATATCTATCATATGTTGATGATATAGATATTGAAGTAGAAGCTTTCAGAGTGTAGTTAAGATTATTATAGTACTTTACAAGAGTTTAAATCATCAACACACAAAAGGAATTGATCAGACAAGTAGTTTCACAACACCAGTTCACCTTGAAGATACAGTGTGTATCGAAGATCCAGAAGGTTGTAGCCTTCACCATTTGAGTAGTGAGCACTTGGAAAGTGAGTCCTTGGATAGTAATTCCACCACCCCTAACAGGGTTATTGTAAAATACTCCTAACAAAGTCTGACCCTTAACAAGGTCATTGTATTTCATACATTATAAAGACAACTCCTAACAGGGTTAAGGATCTTTTAATAAAGGATCATAAGAAACTAGTACAAAATGTTTGTGGGTACTAATTCCCACCGAGGTTTTCACCTACATTCAATTTCCCCATAATTATATTTGGTGTTATGAGTTGTGTATGTTTATCTTACTTGCATTGATATTCAGTTCAGTACTTAAGCATTAAAGTTAAGATTCAAGATAATAAGAAAAAGTATTAATAGATAGATCATTGATTCACCCCCCCCCCCCTCTCAGTGATCCTAATCCTAACAGAATCTTTTGCATCTTTATTATTTTACAATCNAAAAAGTATTAATAGATAGATCATTGATTCCCCCCCCCCCCCCTCTCAGTGATCCTAATCCTAACAGAATCTTTTGCATCTTTATTATTTTACAATCTACTACCTTATGACCAATTTTTTTGCAAATATAACAACAATCATTGAAGATAAATACCTTTGATCATTCAGTTGTCTTACCAGATGCCTTCTTGTAGATGTGTTCTATTTTTTGACATCACTTTTTATCTCAACCTTTGAATCATCTTCATTTACTTTTCCCTTTCCTTTATCTATTTCATTTGTACATTTTTTGATCAATCCTAATCCTTCTTTATCCTTGTGACCTTTTTGAGAGGATAATAATTGATCCAGGATGGTACTACTCTCACATGACATTGTTTCTAATCTTAGCTTCTTTAGTTTGGATTCCAACTTTTCATTTTGTTCTGAACACCTTTTGATTAATTCCTTGAAGTTTTCTTTATTCTCTACCCATTCCTCCATTGTCATTTCTAGTTTTATTTTTTCTAACCAAGAATTCTTTGGCTTGTATTTCAATCCACCTTCTTCCTCTTATGTCTTTTCAATCAGATTCCTTTAAAGAGCGACTACCTTCTCTTTTAGTTCCTAGTCCAGGTTTGTATCATTCTCTTTTGATTCTTTCAATTCCATTATTTTTTTTTCCATAATAGAAACTTTGTCTTTAAATTCATTCAATTATTGACTAACCTCCTTGTGCCTTTCTTTGAATCTTTTAACTTGATCTCTTAATTTTTCCATGCAAGCATTTTCTTCTTTCAGGTTTCCTTTTAGCTCCTCATTTTTTGACTTGGTATCTTCAATATCACTCATCATGATTGTACAATATTCTTCAGTGTAGAATCCTCCTTCCATGTGTTCAAGGAACCAATATCTCCCTCCAACTGTTAAGCTCTATCTACAAGGGACCATGATTTGATACCAATTGTTGAAGAAGATGAATAACTGAGAGGGACGTGAATCAGTTATTCCAAAACAACTTATAAAAAATTTCCTCTGTTGGTCAACTTGTAAATTAAATATTAATAACTTTAGATTTGTCTATTAAGCACATAACACATCCACATAAATATAAGCATTAAGAACACAGAAACACTGACATAGAGAACACTATTTTTTTACATGGAAAACAAAAATGGGAAAAAATGTGGAGAAGCTAATTCTCATTAAACGTAAATAACCTGCTAAGGTGTCACTAGTATGGTGATTTTTACAAGGGATCACTTCCATATGCACAAAGGCCCACTGTCAATGTACAAGGCTCACTATCGAGATACATTGGCTCACTGTCAATACACAAAGGCTCATTGTTGATACACACAAACTCACTGTTAATTAGGATAACTAGCCTTAATAAAAGGTAGATATATGAATAAAAAAAACTATACAAGTTACATCTAGACATGCATGATCAGTTCCATAGTTTGTCTCTATCACCACAATGAATGGTAGAAAATCAAAGGATTGATCTATATATTTCAGTATGCAAGAACTGATAGGAACTTCAGTCTATCATAATAGATTCCACTACTCACATACACTACTATCAAAATATTACTGAACCACAATTACCACATTGATTCTACTCATAATCCACACTTAGATACAAAGAAATTCTTCTTTATTTATATTAGTATCCAATCTTACATATGTTGGCTTGACAACAAAAGTTTGACAATCCCAACGCTAAGAAGATTACAATTAAATTTAATACATAGCACCAATCCTAAATCTTGGAAATATATAAGACCAATTAAACACTCCACTACAACCCACAGATAGGTCACGCTTAAGATGTACAATGTATATTATATTTTATGAGAGCTTCCACAACCAAGACCAAAAAGTGTGGCCACCAATAGACAAATCACCATTATACGCTATAGCTGATAAACCAAAAAAATATGATGAATTTGTACAACTACATATATACCTATAGAAACTGTGTAGCCAATACAAGCACCAAAAACTAATAGAATAGTCCATGTGAAAAAAACATCGACAACATGCTAGTGCACCAAAACAAATAGATCATGACTAGGATAGTGTACACTTCTAATGAATAAAAAGAACACCAAAATATGTATCTTGAACCTATCTTGTGTATAAATGAAACCCATGTTTCATAACTGATAATCAACAAGTACACAACTAAAAATTCCAACAACCAACTGATATCACCAGAGTGTCGGTATGGAGGTTTTGACATCAATAAAAATCAATGCCACCAAAAACTCAATAATTCTAACAAGTTATTTGGCACCCTGAGTGCATTTGAGTTAAGAAAGTTTGTAAAAGAGAATAGAAGATTTGAGACAACATTTAAAGAAAAAACATCAGAGGAAGATCCAAATGGTGATGAAGATTCAAATAATTTGGAAGAAAAATTTGGAAGGAAGATGAAGAAAGGCACTAACAAATACAATGGTATGTTACATCTTAAATTCTTTGCATGTGGAAAGATTGGTCATTTGGCGACTAGTTGTCCGGTGAAAATTTCTAGGTAGAAATTTAAGAAGTTCATTAACAAGAAAGCTTTCTATGTTAATGAGGAAGCTACTATTTTAGATGATGAATTAGAATAAGAAGATTGTCTATTCTATATTGAAGAAGAGAAAAAATGGATTGATATGTCTAACATATGTCCTAAAGTTGATGATCATGTTGAGACTGCTTTCATTTTAGAAGAAATGAGAATGAATGGTTGATTGATAGCGGTTTTTCTAATCATATGACTGGTGATAAAAGTAAATTTGTACCACTTGAGAAATATGATGGTGTTCCTATTAGATTTGGTGGTAATCAGGAAACATATATTATTGATAGAGGTTTAATAAATTTTGATGGAAAGAATAACACTAACAATGTTTATTATGTGAAGGGTTTGTGTCATTATATTTTGAGTGTTGGACATACGTGTAAAAATGGATATGATGTTGTGTTCCAGAATGAAGGATGTGAGATTCATAAAAGATTAAGAACATTAATTACAGTTGGCATGAGGACATGAAGAAATATGTACCAACTTAAAGGCTCTAAAGAAGGTTGTTTACTCTCTCGGACTATTGATAGTTGGCTTTGGTATCGAGGGATGTGTTAGATAATTATTGATAATTTTGTGAGAATCAGTTCATCTCATGCAATGAGAGATTTACCTATATTGTTCAAACTAGGGACTATTATCTATAAATAATGTTAGGAAGGAAAGTAGAGAAGAGAATCATTCAATGCTAAAGACTATTCATCTATCAGTTTACTAAATTTAGTGCACAACGAATTATGTGGTCCTACTAGAAAAAAGGAGTTTACAAGGTGAGATATACTTCATACTCTTTATTGATGATCATTCAATATTTACTTGGGTTGTATTTCTAAGAGAAAAATTAGAAGCATTTAAAAAATTCAAGATTTTAAAAGCTAAAGTTGAGAATGAATGTGGTAGGAAAATCAAAATTTTGAGATTGGATAGAGAAGGATAATTTACATCTGAACCGCATGCCACCTGTTAATCAGGAGAGGGAGAGAAGCAGGAGCCCACCTCCTAGAGCAGGGAGAGGTCAGGTAGTTCAGGAGGGTGAGTCCATCGTAGTACCTGGTGGTGTTCCTAGGGAAGGTGCACAGAGGCTCGATAGGGCACCCCCCGATAACGGGAATCAGATTACAGAATTGATGAGGCTTAAACCGCCTCCCTTCTCAGGAGAAATAGATGGGGCAGGAGCTGAGGCTTGGCTTTTGAGCCTTGACAGGTGCTTTGGGTTGCGGAACTATGGCAGCAACCTTAAGGCACGATTCGCTATCCTATTTCTCAGAGATGGGGCTTCCACTTGGTGGAGGCATGAGGAGACCAAGGGTCTCATTGACATCAATACCCTCTCTTGGGGAGCTTTCCTCGAGCTCTTCAAAGAGCGGTATATTTCTGAGTAGTTCAGGCAGCACCGCATAGATGAGTTCCATGACCTCCGGCAGCGGAGTCTTTCAGTAGCCCAGTATGAGGGAAAGTTTCTCGATCTCCTACCTTATGTGGTATACATGGGGGATGAGAAGCTGCAGGTGAACAGATTTATCAAGGGATTAAATCCTGCGATTTCAGATAGGGTACGCATGGTACCTCCAGGAAACTTGAGGTTTACAGTTGACAGGGCCTTAGTGGCCGAAGAGATAGTTC
>MU226991.1:834782-865541 GCA_018584345.1 Thuja plicata
TAAATTTAGTGCACAACGAATTATGTGGTCCTACTAGAAAAAAGGAGTTTACAAGGTGAGATATACTTCATACTCTTTATTGATGATCATTCAATATTTACTTGGGTTGTATTTCTAAGAGAAAAATCAGAAGCATTTAAAAAATTCAAGATTTTAAAAGCTAAAGTTGAGAATGAATGTGGTAGGAAAATCAAAATTTTGAGATTGGATAGAGAAGGATAATTTACATCTGATGAGTTTGAGAAGTATTGTGAGAAACGTGAAATAAAGAGACAATTTTCAAAAGCTATAACACTGTATCAAAATGGTGTAGTATATTTAATGAGTCAAATAATATAGGAAGCAACAAGGATGCTAATAAAGGAAATAGGTTTACCAGAAGTTTACTAGAGATTAGTACATATAGATGTTTACACTCTCAATAGAGTACATTATAAAAAGGAGTATGGAAAGACATCATATAAGTTGTGTCATGGAAGAGCACCTACAATAAATTATTTCAAGATTTTAGGAAGCAGATTCTACATTCAAAAGGATGAGGGAAACCTTGGAAAATTTGATAGAAGAGTAGATGAAGGTATATTTTTGGGATATTCTATGAGTAAAGTGTACCGATGTTACAACAAGAAGATAAATAATATTGTTGAAAATGTGAATGTAAAGGTTGATGAAGATTTTCATAAGATTCCTGAGAAGCACGTTGAGTACGAGTCTAATTTAGAGGACAAAGGAAAGGAAGACAAGAAAGATGAGGAAGAGACAAGAGAGGCATTGGCATTTACAAAGATGATACCAAGGTATGTACAAAGAAATCTCTTTTAGAATCAGATTATTGGTGATAAGAATAGTGGAGTTTTTACTATAACTAGATAAGCACAAGAGCAAGTTCTATTATGTTTACTTTAAAAAATGGATCCTAAATCTATAGAATAAGTATTTAATGATCAGAACTAGTAATAGAAATGAAGGAAGAATTTGATCAAATTAAAAAAATCAAACTTGAGAACTTGTACCTAGATCAATTGATAAGAATGTGATTGGTACAAAGTAGGTTTACTAAAAAAACAAGATTAAAATGGTAAAGTGATAAAGAAAAAGGAAAGGTTAGTATGCAAGAGTTACACTCAAATTGAGAGTATTGATTTTTATGAGACTTATGAGCCTATTGATGAGATGGAGGCAATCTAGATATTCTTGGCATTTGTAGCTTATAAGGATTTTAAATTTTATCAGATGGATGTTAAGTTTGCATTTCTAAATGGAGAACTGAAAGAATTTTACATTGAGAAACTGAAAGGATTCAAATCATAAGTGAAATTTGATGCAATGTGCAAGTTCAAGAAGGCATTGTATGGAATGAAGCAGGAACCAAGAGCTCAGTATGAAAGATTGGATAGATATCTAATTGAACAAGGATTTTATAAAGGTTTTGTAGATAGTAACTTGTATTAAAATATTTAATCAGATCATATTCTATTATTTTTGTTTATATCAATGACATCATTTTTGGAGGAAATGATGATTTATATAGGAAATTTGTACAGGAGATGAAAAAAGAATTTGAGATGTCCATGATTGGTGAGTTGAATTAATTTCTTTAATTTTATGTAAACCTAAACAGTAAAGACATTTTCATTTCGCAGTCCAACTATGTCAAGCAATTGTTGAAGGAGTTTGGTTTGGAGAATTCTAAACTGGTGTACCCCTATTGTTACCGATTGTAAGTTGACTAGGAAGATGATTCACTAAAGGAAGATGTGCATAAGTATAGACCAATTATTGGAGGATTATTATATCTAACTCCTAATAGAGCAAATATCATGTATGCAGTATGTTTGGCAGCCAGATTTCAGCAAGAACTGAAAGAATCACATGGTATAGAAGTGAAGAGGATTTTGAAATATTTGAAGGGAATAGAAGATTTTGGATTATAGTATCCAAAAGGTTTATATTTTATGTTGACATTGTATACTAATTCATGTTGGGTAGGTTGTGTTGATATACAGAGAAGTACTAGTGGTGGATCTTACTTTCTTGTCTCACAATTGGTTTCTTGGTCAAGCAAGAAATAGGATTATGTAACAATAAATATTTCAAAGAGTCCAATGCAGTATTTCAAAAGAAAACATATATCTATCAAGTATCATTTATCGAGAGAGAATTTCTTGTAGAAGGAAGTGAAGCTAGAGTATGTGCCTACAAAGGATTAGATGGTAGGCATATTTAAAAAACCTTTGTGCAAGGATACTTTTGAGTATCTCAGGGGGAAGTTGGGCATTATTCCCCTTTCTATTATTCACTAGATGAACCTGTGTGTGCATTGGTCCAATAAATTATATGCTTATTATTTTTTGGATCAATGCTTGGTGGCTTCCTCTCAAGGGAGCATATTAAGTCAGTAAGGGGGAGTTTGGCCCTTTGTCATTGTTGTCAAAGGGGAGAGGAACAATTGAAGAATATTTGGAGAACTTTGATGCTAATATCTTTTAGAAAGTTGTTTTCTTCATTATTGATGAATGTTTCTATCAATGGAAAAGGGGGAGATTGTTAGAATGTGAATATGATGCTATTATTTTTGTTTTCATTAATGGTTTTCATTGATGTCAACATATTCATATTTTGGTCAATTTTATGTATCAGTCGATGTGTGTACCAATATATTTGGTGTATTGGTAGAAGTATTTACCAAATCATGTGCTTTACATGTTTTCCTTATCCATATCGGTGGAGTGTTTGGTTTGAACTGGTCCTATTCTATACATGCTTGTTGTATTTCAATCAATCCAATTATAATTTATAGATCCTATCTATTCATACCAAAGATCTAAGATATTGTGTAGCGTGTTGAGGCATGTTGTATTGTGTGAGGTGGTACATTTTTTATTCCTTACCACCACGAGAATGTCTTAGCGTGACCTATTTTATATCAGTTTAGGCCAACTTGGTTGATGACATCAAGTGGTATAAAGGAAGTGATATTCTCAGTTGTTTTTTTGGTTTCTTATATGTAATTAATACGAAAATATAACAAGGAAAGATATTTGTGTTGATGTATATGTAATATGATGCAATTGATAGCAAGCTGTTATATCATTTTTGTACTGCAGAGTATTGGTGACAATGACTTCAGTGGTGGGTTCTTTCTTTCATTTCTTATATTCTAGAGATGAGCCTATTTGTAATTGGGAGATAGTATTTCATATTTTAGGGTAGTTAGCCCGACCAACAATGATCCTTTGTAAACATCACCTTAATCAATTTTATTTTCATGAGAATTAGTTTCTTCATGGTTTTTCCTAGTTTTTGTTTTCATGTAACTTATGGTGTTCATTGTGTTAATGGTTGTGTGCTTTCATGTTTATATATATAATAAGTTTTAGAATTTGTTTAAGTTATTATCGATTTAGTATAAGTTTTAATAAGTGTTTATGAATAATTGATTCACCCCCCCCTCTTAATTATGTGACCCGTTCAACACTAGAGTGGCTCCCTAATGCAACACCTAACCAATTATTTATTGTATTGGAAGGAAGATGATCCTCTAGACCCACTTGATTTGAGAGATATGATTAAACAATATAAGATAGAGGAATAAATATACAAAAATGACAAGTTTATAATATACAAACTAACAAAAAATAGACAACTCTATATAGGTACCGAAAATAGAAACCATAACATGCCACTGAACAAAGATTTTAATTTGATACAGTTTTGGGGGAAGAGGTGTTGGTATATTGGAATGTTAGATGTATTGTCATTGATATCAACATATCAAAGGAATTAGAGGAATTGATCAGAAGATTTATTTGTTTGTTGCTAACTTAACTATTGTGGGTTAGTTAGTGGAACAAGATGTTCATATGTGTGGTGAGGATTGATCATTAAAAATATGAGGCCACACACATAGGAGATTTTTGAAGAAGGTAAATACTTATTTCACTCCAAGTTTTAGAGGATATCATGAATATTTGGGCATGATTCAAGGTTAGGATTGGTGACTGGTAGATTGGGTGACATACAATGTTGACAAGAAGAAAAAAAGAGGTTTGGTGTGCACAATCAAGTGATAATTTCATTTAGTGAATCTAGGAGTGTTTTTTTGACATACTCAGGTGTCTTCAATTCAGAGGGTTTTTACTTAAAAGGTCCACATGGCATATTTTTATTGTCTCAAAGACTTGTTGATAATTTTCTTGAGGTTTGGTGAAAAAGGGCTGGCAAATCCAATGGATATGGTAGATTTATGTGTTTAAGTGTTTATCATGATGCTATAGGATGTTCTTGAAGTATGTGATTGATGATTTCAAAATACACATGAATCAGAAGGACCATATTGGTGGAATCTTTGGTCAATAATAATATTTTTATTTTTATCTTTTGTTCTTGGCTGACATAGTTGGTAAATCATGTTGCTTAAGTGCTAAATGGTGAAATATGGGAGATTTATAATCTTGAGGTGGTAGGTATAGGTTGTAGCCATGATTTGAGGGTCAGATATGGTTTTGAAATATTATATTTCGCATGATGATGTGAAGAGATAGTGAATTAGGTTTTATCAACCTAGTTCTTGATATAAGATAATGAATTAGGGAAAAAATTGTAGGCACAAAAGTGCAAGATTAGTTGCGAACACTAGAGATTTCTTGAATATTAGTGGTTGAGATCTCTTGAAGGATAAATTTATCATCTGAAGGAGTCAGAGAGAGTTTGACAAGAGACTTTGTTGTACTTCAATAGTTCTAATTTTGGCATAAGGTAGATGATACTATCCAGTTTAGAAACACTCTAGATCATTGTAGTGATTGAATTGTAAGGCAATGGGCCTTCATCAGGATTATATCTTGATGATTTTTCATTTGGGCAGTGAGCTCTAAGAAGTGAGCCTAAACGCATGTGCATTACCCATATATTGTAATAGGTTTATACTTCTAACAAGGTACTTACTTATTGTGGGTAATCAACCCCACCATGGTTTTTCCCCTAGTAGAGTTTCCACAATAAAAAAATTGTGTCAAATTGTGTGGATGTGATTATGATTTGTGGATGCATGCATATTTCATTTTAACTTAATTAGATCAGAATTTAGGGTATTTAATTTTAAGGGTTTTAAGGACTAGGGGCTTGAAGTTTGAAATTTTGGGAACAACTAATTCACCCCCGCCCCTCTTATTTGTTCACTATCATAATATCAAAAAGAGGTTTCCGAAGATGTCATGTTACCTACTATTTTTCTTGAAATTAGTTGTGTAATGCTTGTTAGGTCCTATACTTTCCATATTTGAGCCAGTACGATTACCACCTGCTCCTACACAAAAAATTAGGGAAAATATTTTTTACAAAGCATTTTTCCTTAGTCAGGCGCTAGTTGACAAATTAACCTTGAAATATAAATTAAATTGCATGAAATAACATATTGAAAGTATAAATTAAATATTAAATGTACTTTATAAATTCGTATACCTCCATAAACCAATATTGATATCATGATGTCTAGGGAGATGCTTATATCTTTCTTGAATGTAGTTGTATGTTGACTTTGAATTTAGAAAAGATACAAGGATTCCTTTCATAAATGTATAGACCCTCGAATACTCCTAAAATATATTCAATATTGTTATTTTTAATTGACTCTTTCCTTTAAGAATGGATGGATTAATGAATGTAGATTGACAAAGGATCTTCTTTCTTGATTCAAGTCTCCTATAATTGGCCATTATGGGAGAGAAGATTACTGTAATGGAAAATATTATCTTCAAAGATGCTTTGGATGCTTAGAAACTTTCTTGAGAATGCTAGGATGCCAAATTGTAGGAGAGTACTTGAAATCCATATCATGGTTACCAAAATGAGGAGAGATGGTTTTTCATTTCGAAGCTCAAAACTTGAAACTTAGGATGATGGGAGTTTATAAATCTCGCTAAATCAATGAGATGAGAACTTGATTCAAATTTTGGCAAAAAAATAAAGGAATACATTGATGAACTATAACTGATTGAATGTTTGAAGATGTTAAGTTGATGATCATGCAAGGCATTATATTAGTTAATGTATTGTATTTTCATTGATGTCAACTTGATATAATCTATATGGTCATGCAAATACTTCCAAAGACTTCAAAGAACCGATGAATCAAAATCTATGCTTTCAGTAATGCATATAAGTCAAGTATTCACTAAGTGACTGTATACACTGACAGAGTGCACACCGATGGTCAGAGTAAAAGAGAAAATTCACAATGTTACTATTATACACTAAATTTTTCACCCTAGGTCAAGCTCTCATAGTCTTTATAATCTAGTATAACATGGGAATCATCTCCAGGTTGTGAGACCTTTGCTAACTAAGATGAGACCTCCAGATTCTAGGCTGGCTCCTCTTGGATAATCACCCAAATTTTCTTCTTAACATGAAAGTAAATTCTTGAGGGAAAAGGGATAGAAAGAACGCATGGGAGGGAAATAAATGAATAAGCAAAATATCCTACTAGGTGATACACCGAAAATGATATGAATCACATCAAAATGAGTGAGATTAGCACACAAACTTAGGTCTAGGAGAACACAACTTTCTGAATAGGTTTGCATAAATATTTCATAGAAAGGTCTGAAATAGAAAGAGGCTATTCAAGGAAAGAAAATATTTCACAAACAATAGCTTTCCTAAAAAATTTAGACACAGACTACAACCTGCAAACAAACATTCACTTCTGCAACTAGGTACAGGAATGAGACAAAGTGATAAGGGATTGAAGCATATCCACAAACTCATTAAAATAAAATCATCCACAAGAGTACACATGAATTACAGAAAGGAAGAAGGCTCAGGAACCCTAAGATATCTCTAAAAACATTCAATAAGCTTAATTCAATAAGAGAAGTTCAGACAAGGAAGACATGAGGGCAGAAAATATGTCACAGAATACCTTGCAATATCTGAATATCAATGAAAAAGTTACAACTGCTGAAAACCAGAGGGTAGAGAAACACCACATATAATTTTCATCAACTGGAATTCCTTAAGCTAAAAAGCTCTAAAACTAACTTATATACACTGCTCCTCTAGCACGCAGGCTTAGGAGACAATCTGATTTAGGGTTACAACTGACTTGCATAAAATAATTGGAAACCCTAACTCTATCAATTCTTGTCATTAATGCATTTGGAAATATCCTCAGAAATATCTTATATAGGCATGAATATCTTTCACATCACCATAAATCTTCCTCTGAGAAGTCAGTCGATCCATATACTTGTTTGTTTCCTGAGAAATCATGTCACCACCATGACCTCTAGGAATCAAATATTTGAATTTTTAAATGTTAGAAATATAACGGTCAATGAAGGCGGGGGTATCTGCATCGACGGTTGAGATTGAAATTTGATTTTATTTGAAAACATAGCCATAGATCTTTTACTTTTCACGTGCACTGCATCATAACCTCAGGTTACATTTTTCTTATTATCGTTGAGTCTCCCAATATTTTAACTAACCCTGGCTTCATCATGAGATTATGTGACAAGTGTTACATTTCCTTTATCATTGACGATAATCGCTAAGTCTCTGAATGTTTTTGGCATATTCCCTTCCTTCACAAGATCAAGCGACTAAAGGTAATCTCGTAATCGCCAAATGATATGGAATATTTTTTTGTGGTTACGAGACTTGGAGACACAATGCATAGAATCTAGGCCCATATGCTATGTGTCACTCTGTGATTTGTTTATGATCTCCGATGTTGCAACTTCCACCTTGTCACTGTTCTGACTTAGCATATCTGCCACATGTCACCCTGTCATTTTGCCTTGGATGATAACTTCGTGCATCTTTCTGATTAAGGTAATATGACAACCATGAGATCTCTGGAAGTTTCTTGATCTTTAACTACCCTGACCTTGCTATTCTAACCATGATCCCGTCCAGCGACTTGGTGACTGTGCAATCTCAAAGTTGGGAGATAATTTGTTTAACTGCAGTTATCTCACGAGATCTCCCAACTGAGGAAAGTTAACTTTACCTTTCTTGAACCCAAGTTACACCTGCGAGTTAAAAAAACACATTAGTCGCGGGATCTCCAGATGATTTGTTGACTTTGGATTATATCAAGAGATACTTGACTGCCCTCCACTGACATTTGATCCGACGACGGTCATGTGGTCTCCAGATAAAAATGGAATATGATGTTTCCTCATGAGATCATGAGACTAAAGGAAGTTAAAATGCACATGGAAAAAGGGAACTTAAGTGACTCCAAAAAGTTAAAGACAAAATAGAACAAGCCTCGAGTAACTTAGCGTTTATCAAAATTGTATAGGGTTTTTGATACTTAGGATATTTTTGCATGGACAAGGTAGACTAGAGGGCAGAAAAGTTTACACAAGACACAACCAAGACCAAAAAATTTAAGGTCTTTCTCACAGGCTAGGCTCAACCCTTGTGGGAGCCTCATTTTCCCCACCTATATCCAAATATGTATAAAATAGGAATTTTGGGTAACAGTTACCCGATGAGAAAATGCACGGCATTAT
The DNA here is from genome assembly GCA_018584345.1 of Thuja plicata. Classification (NCBI taxonomy): domain Eukaryota; kingdom Viridiplantae; phylum Streptophyta; class Pinopsida; order Cupressales; family Cupressaceae; genus Thuja; species Thuja plicata. Next base: position 843,311 of record MU226991.1, read on the forward strand.
CGACGAGTAACGTCACAGTGTTTCCTGATGAGCAAAGCATAGTGTAACCTGATGGACATAATTATAGTGTTGCCTAATGGAAAAGACAAGGATAAAGATCCCAATGACAACTAAAGTCACACTGATGGAACAGTCAATTATCACCGATGACTAACTGAAGTGTTGACCGACAGAACGGATAGTTCAAAAATGAAAAAATGCTTAGCTGTCAAGATCTATAAATAGACTTAACTGATACTTATTTTTTAATTGACCAGATAAAGCTGAGGATAAGTAATGGATTTAAAGATGATTTGTCCAGTTGGCAAGAAGAGCTATTTGAGATAAAACTGGAGTTTTCTTTAAATCTAATTGGCAAGAGTTGTGGATCATGCCAAGAATCAAGAAAGCCAATAAACGGTGAATCATGTCTATAAAGAGACAAACCTAATTCATTATGAATGGTGTGGGGTGAAGATAAAAGAGGGAAGATGCTAAAGAAACTCTGAAGGAGAAGAAAGTCTTCATTCAAAGATGATCAACAAGCTCAGGAAAGAGCTAGATTCTGCAGACACCGACGAACAATGAGACATCATCACAGAGCATAACAGTGTGGAGCAAAGGTATTGAATTGATTATATTGATTTGAGAGGTAATGCACTTACAATAGATTTGAAAATCTACAATTTAAGTTGTATGTGTGAGCAGATCACTTTAATATTTTAGTTTTACCATTGAAGCATCAAGTCTCTTAACCGAGTAGGACTTAAAAGTATTTTGTAATTTAGATACATCCCAAGGAGTATCAAAAATTTTGATCATAGAAAGTACCATTGGATATGCCCAATACCTATTGATAGGCCAAGTGAGTGTTTAATCAAGGATGGTAACATTAGATTCCAGATACTAGGAGATAAACTATCTTTTAAATCCTCTAACAAGGTCACACCTACCAGTGTGTTTATAACCTTTAACAGGGTTGGCTCTTAACCGATCTCATTTTAGAAGAGTGAAAATTTGGGGTACCGGTCCCAGTGGTTTTTCCCTTAACAGGGTTTCCATGTTAAAAATCCATGTGTTATGTGTTTATGTTTCATTACTTTATTGTTTTACATTTCACCTATGCAACTCTGGATTGATCGGTATACTCTAGCTATTTACTGTGTTTCGGTAAATGAAAGACTGCTTATCGGTAAACATACAAAAGAGTGATTTACAAAGCATTCTGACAAGTAGTAATTGGTTATAATTATTTCAAGACATTCATCTTGTAGGACTAAGTATAACCAAAGGCTTAAAAGTGGTAATAAGTTTTAAGGGTTGATTTAAGGATTAATTTTTGAGGCCATTGATTCACCCCCCCTTCCCTCTCTCAATTATTACTATCATACATTGGCCTAGGTTTAATCTTCCTAAGAATTGGATGCCTATGGCATCCTCTTCTTGCCAAAAGAGGATGCCTATGGCATCCTTCTCCTACCAAAAGAGGATGAAATCTGGTTTGTGACTTGATAAGATAGACAAAAAGATGAAAATGTATATGGTAGTGGGTTGGATCAAGCATAATTGACATGAAATATTGTGAACATCAAAATGGTGCCTAATTAAGAATCTAATTATGGATGCTTACAATTTAGGATGACACATTTACATGCTCACGGTAAATTAAATTGTATCATTAGAGAAGATGTATCAAGGTAAAGGAGACAAGGAGAAACCAAGCCCCCTAGTGATTTAGGTCCTTATCAAATACAAAACCAAGATACAATAAATAAACACTGAGAGAGAGAGAGAGAGAGAGAGAGAGAATATTTCCACAAATCATAGATTTTATATTCTAGAAAGTTGTGTTATGCTAGTCAACCCATGAAATAGGATAACCAAGTGAAGCATAGTCCACTTAGAAAATCCATCATAACAACATAATTCCTTAAAGAATCCATTATATACCTAATGGATCAATTGAATAATGTACATGGCATGTTAATGTTGGAATTAATGGGAAGTAGTACTGAGAGGGGAGGGGTGAATCAGTACCTCTAAAAATTTTAACACCTTTCACAATTCATCATTAGTAATCATTCAATTTTGTATTACCAACCATTACTATTATTCTTTCTTATGCATGTATTGTTTGTTTACAATCTTTAATGTTTTTCAATAGTCATAGAAACATTCATGAAAATGATAAACACATAACACAAGATATGGTATCGTAGAAAACTCATGTTAGGAAGTAAAAACTGCGGTGGGGATGGCACCCATAAAACTTCACTATCTGTAGAATGGAAGGGAGCTGGTTAAGGGTTACAATTTGATCACTTCTGAGGATCTACCATGTTAGGAGTATTAAGGTGGAGACCTATTAAGATCTTCTCTGTTAAGAGCTTTGGCAACACTGATTTAAGTGTGCACTCAGTTATGAGATTTTACAATAGGATGGTTAAGCCCACCTTTCTTGAAAGGATTTCATTAGTGTACTACACTTGTTAGATTGAGTACAAATTTTGACCTGACTATAGACAATCTACTATTTCTGTTTTACAGATCCATTAAAGCTCTTACAATAATAATATCACCTTAAGTGATTGATGAATACCTTTTCTCTGCTTGTCAATAGCCTTTGTTCTGTTCTTGAAAATTGATTTGATTATGTTTGTGTCCTTCTTGATGAATTCTCTGTCTGGTCTTTAGTTTCTCTCCATGGCTACTATCTTCATTGATCAACAACTATTCTCTATGGATTGAGCACCTATTTATACAAGTATTTGAGCTATCTTGGAATTCTGATTTTACAATGTTAACTCTCAGATCCAAGGTTTACAACTTGACCTTGATCTTTAGTTTGCATGTTTTAAAATAGTAAAGATAATTAAAACAATAATGAATGCATCACTTTCTCTACACAATGGATTTAAAAGAAAATCAAGAAGATATAAATACAACTTCAATGATTTATCTGATGTGGAAAGTCAGATCCACTTTTTGCGGGATGTAACTGATTGTTGATTCTTTGTCGTCAGTTTGAACTTGCAGTCTATCAACGTTCCTTAACTGAACTATTTGTCAAGTTCCCTGTATCTGTCAGGTTCCTCTCTCTTTTTTTTTGTCAGGTAGCACTGTTGTTACTCACTGGCTTTCTTTTACCTTTTTTTCATCGGATAACACTTAACAGTGTTTGTCAGGTAACCTTGGCGTCGGATAGTGTTGTGCCCTGTCTGTCGGTGTAGAGTAAACCGATGGTGCAGATCATGTTTTTCTCTAAGTATACTAATGTAAAAATATAATGCCTTCAATCTCCCCCTTTGACATCAGTATCAAAAACTGATATGTGCATAATACTAAACTCATTTAGTATGTATACACCATGTTTATATCCTTGTCATAATATGACTCCCCCTAACTGTGTGCACCGGTATAGTATATGTATATGTACATGTATACTATTAATTCTCTGTATGCACATTATTTCCCCTTTCTTTTACTATACATATGACTTCCTCCTTTCAACTGAGGTGAGTGAACATATCAAATTCCCCCTTTCTTTGATACTGATGACAAAAATGTACAACTTACAGTATGCCAAAATTGTGACAAAAATGTGCAACTTACAATGTGTCAAATATGTTAGAATGGGTTGTTTTGATATCTTCCAGCATTTTCTCCCATTGTTCTTTCAACTATTCTAGTGCCATGTGTTGCAGCTCTAGTCTTGCATGCATATCATAAATGTTGTCCAGGACAGACATTTCTGGGGTGGAAATTATAGTATTTTCATGTGTAATATTTTGTTGCAGGAGTGTTAGTGTTGGTAAGAGCTTAACTTGGAGCTCATTGACCTCATCTCTATATTTTATCTCTGCAAACTATATGTCCTGTCTCTGTCTCCTAGCCTATATGATTTTTTCATTGTGCAATTTAAGTGCTTCTTCTGTGTTGGCTACACTCTATGCACTGGACTTAAGATCAACATTTATTTTTTCTATCTTGTCTGTATAATCCTGAGTGAGTTGATCTAAAGTGCACAATTTCTTTATTAAGGTAACATCTTCTGATAGAATTGGATCACTTGTACTTACCAATTCAGATAGCTTGACCTTTTTCAGTGCCACTTCCTGGATTATTTTCACTACGAGCTTGAACTCATACTTTTGTTCAAGTCTTTCTTCCATTAATTTCTTAGCATCAGTATTCTGAGATGTTATTGCATCTGTGAGTATGACTAGTTGATCAAGTATTGGAGCTTTTTGATCAATATCTATGTCTGGTACAATCTGTTGAAGTATATTTCTTGCTACTTCCAGTATCTTGGCTTCTTTTTCTGCTCTCTTCAGTTTGTCTTGAATATCTTTTCTTTCACAGAGCTTTGCATATTTTGCTAATGTAGTTGGATCCAATGTTCTTGGATCACAGACTGGAATCTCAATGATTTCATCCAGAGTTACTAGATTCTTATTCTTTCCTTTCTTCTTCTTTGAGATTTGAGGGGATGCAAATGTATGAACTACCATAGCTAGTTCATTTGTCTATTCTGAATTACTTGGTGAAGGTTTTTTAGATGATGCATCTTGTGTCTTCTACTTAGTGGGCACTTGTTGGTTATGTGAAGATGTCTCTTCATTAACCTTGGGTGTTTCTACAGAATGTTCTCCTGATTTCTTCTCCATCTCATCCTTCTTTCCTTCTTCACCTTTCTTTGTTGGTTTGTCCCCTATTTCCTTTTGAGTTTCTTCCTTATTCTAATTAGTAGAAGTATATTTCTGATCATCAGTTGCAGCATTCTCTGCAATTTTATCTGTGGTTTCTTTGGCTTCTCCATCACCCTTGTCTTCGGGTGTGCTTGTTTCCTTTTCATTTGATCCATCATTTCCCTCTAGTATGTTAATTTCCTTCATTAGGATAGGCATGTTACTTTGAGTTATTTCTCGGGCTATGTCAATAGTGGTGTCCTTCTTGTTAGTTAGAACCTTGTCAGCAGTGACATCCTCATCTTTTTGTATATCTTCTATAGGGTCTTGTACTTTTGAGTTCAAGACTGAAGTGACTTGTACTGTCTCATCAGCAACATCAGTTATTGTGCGATCTGATGTCTTCAAGTTTTTTTTTTGTTCTTGATCCTTAAGTGTGATAAATATTACATCATCTTTCTTCTTTGGATCATTGTCAAAATCATAGTTAGTGATATCTTGGATATTAGCATCCAAGACTGTATCTAAGTTAATAGGCTCATCATCACTTTCTTGATTGTCCAAAGCAATATGCTGAGGACTAGCATTATCTGTTTCCTCCTCTCTGTGAGGTGTGTTTGTGAGAAGTAATTCTTTCTCACCACTTTTTGACTTTGCTGGTAGATCTAGGAGTTGTCTCCATTTAGTTTATGTCATTGAATCTAGTTCTATAAACTTGTTCTCTAGTACTTTGTATGCCCTTATTTTGGGTACAAATTTACTTAAGTGTTTCTTTAGTACTTCTTTTATTTCTTCAACTTTGGATTCAAGAGGCATCAGTCTCACAAGTACCCTTTTTCTTGCTTCTCTCTCTATTTGCAAGGCATATGACCACTATTGGTATACCATTTTACCTAGCTCGTTAGGTATTTGATTTACAAATTCTGCAGGTGCATACTTGTTCTTGATCATTGATTTTATGACTACCTCTTGTATTTTATTATGATCATCTGGGTTTAGTGTATCCCATTGTCTGATATTTTTATCAGTCATTGTGCCATGTGTAGCAATGGATTTGGCAGCTTCATCAACTGTTTGATTTCTAAAGTTCTTCTTCACTACATCAGGCTCATCATCTTTAGTGTCATCCAAGTTATCATTTGTCCTAACCAACCTTTTCCTCTTCTTTGGTGGTGTGGTTTTGACAGTTTGTTGTCTTTTTCTTTTTGTTGACTACTTCCTCATATAGGTCCTTACTTGACCTTTCTTAAGTGGTGTGCTATTGGTCGTAGCAGTTTGACTCCTTGTCCTTTGCTTCTTTGTAAGTGGTGGAGATGGAGGTGTATCAGATTAAGTAGCCTCTGTATCTAATTTCTTTTCTTCTTTTTCTTCACCGATGGTGCCCTATTCAACGATTTCCTCTTGTTGATCCTTCTCTTCCTCTTTAATCAATAGAATCTTCTTGGGATTCTTAACCATTTTATCATTTTTTTATACTCTTCTTGACTTCTAGGGCTTGTTTTATCTTTGATTTGGCCTCTTCATATGTTCCAAACCTAGGTTGTTTATTATCAATGGGCTCATTGATCAGTGCCTCAATTGCACTTGTAGCTTGATCAATATTGATTTCATAGTCTAATGGTGCTAACCAAGCTATTCTTGGTACAACCGGTTTGATATGTGTGTAGTCTATGTCTGCCATAAAGCATATTTCATCTTTATGTTTTTCAACTAGTTGTTCAGGAATCCTAGTTCTTTTCATCATCTTTTCCTTGAACTCAAGGAAGTATGCAGACATAATAGACTCAAAGTTGTCTCCTAGTGACTTAATCAGTTCACTAATCTATTGTGTTACTGGTTTGGTAGTGTTCCATACAACTTTTCCTACTGAAGGAAAGTATTCTTGAAAATAGAAAAATGTACACATGATAAGTGATCCAAACTTACATGTGTTGGTCTTTGCAGGCCTGATTTTGATCATGTTCTCATCAAGTTGTTTTAATAGGATCTCACACAGATCCATCTAAATTCCTTTTGTTACTATCTTGTAAGATGTTCTTACTGCTATTGCAGAAATGTTGTTCAGTCTTCTAGCCTGAAGATTTTATACCCAATAACACATGCACCAAATTTTAACTCTTCGTCGGTGATTGTGTTCACTTTGAGACCTATGTTGTCTCCTTATGCATTGGTGAGTTTTTCAACTTCTTTCATGGATGGATGCTTGTGTACCCTAGGCTTGTCGGTTATCAGATAACCAGTGACAGAGTGAAGAACATCCTTGGTTATTTGCTTGGGTTGGTCTAGCCATAGCTTGTTGTCATGCATTCTACTCAAGACTAACCTTATCCATTCTATTTTGAATTCCCTCAAGAAATGTAGGGCATTGGTTAACCCTTTGACCTCCAAGTGTTTGTGCTCTTCCTTTAGTTTTCCTTTGGAATCACACAGCTTCTGAAAATCTTCATCCATTTCAAGATCACCTATCTCTATGATCTTGCAGTGAATATAAGACCTAACATCTTCGATGAGAAAAACCCTAGGTGGAATTTTTAAAAATGCGCCTACTTCATCGTGTTTCAATGTAATTTCTAGGTAGATTTTATACTGTGGTTCTACACATGTACTATTCTTGATCAATTTTACCATATTCCTCTTCTCATTCTTCATCTTAGTGGTTCTTGAGGTGGTTGCCATTGTATTTCAAGTTTTTAGGGTATCTTCAAAATTAGGGCTTTCTTGATAAAACAATGACAGAGATCTTTCGGTGCCTTTGGTACTTACTTTAATTCGCAATAGTGATGAAAGATCTATTTATTGTTGTACTGAATCGATCTAGGGATGCTTCTGCTTTCTACTCTTTAATTACTTGGTTTTTTCTCTTGCTTTCTCTTCAAATCGTGGGTGAAAAATGAAGTTGTCCCGTTGACTATTTATAGACTTTTTGACCTAAGTCTTTTCAATAAATGCTCAATGACTCTTCGAGACATAAAGATGGGTTTTGTTGGGAGGATATTTCAAATCATCATCAGTGAAGATATGATGCTCAGGGCAGTTGTTAACCATTTCTCTTTTACCGATGGATTTCAGTATTCTATCATGATAACTTCTGAACTTTTATTTCTTACCGACGGGCGTCAGGTTACATTGGCAATTTAGCATTTTTACTAGTTGACCGAAAATTTCTGGTAAGTGTAAGAAAATCATTATTATGTTCACCGATGATTATTGTTAAGTGTTTACCGATGGTGTTGCATTCTTAGAATTGTAACAAGTAAAGTAATATGCATCTTTGGTTCATGCAGATTTTGACTATCTATCAATTTGTATAATGGAACTGATGCAAAATATGACTTGGTATAGTGCATTTCCATGCTTACTTGTTTAGCTTAAGTGGGGTTGGTGGTGTCACTGGATCTATTGGATGGGGTTTCACCATTTACATTACTTGGCCCAGCTTCATCATTTCTTGAAGCTTTTATCCACAATTTATCTCTTGCCCTCTGGATATCTTCAATGGTGTTTCCATTGGGATATGTGCTTGTTTCTGTCAATCGGTCTTTGCAATCTTTCTTGAGGTGACCAACTTTATGATAGTGTAAGAATGCCATTCTGGGGTGTGACCAGCTTTTAGACCTCTTGGTCCATGCTCTCATGCAGTTTGCATCAATGTGACCATATCTACCACATGTTGTACAATTTGTCCAAGTGTTGTAATCCCATACATATTGATTACTGATTCTCTTTGGTTGATAAGGAACTTCTTTACCTTTTGGTTTCCATGCTTTCTTTTTCTTATTTCAGCATTCCTCCTATGTGTGCCCATTCATCTTGCATGTAGGATAGTATTTATCCATGTAGGTTTCCTTCTTTGGCTTTTCTATCTTTCTCTTGCATTCATAAGCCTTATGTCCCTTTTTGTTACTATAAGACCAGAAAAGGGACTAGAAAGCATATCTAGGTAACCACAAACCCTAAAAAATATGATACCCTAACTAATCTAACATTAAAACCATTTGAAACAAGAGTTGAAACATATGCAAATAACACAAACAAAATCCCTTCAAATGTAGTTCTAATTCCCTTCTTTCTTCTCCATAATGAGATTAATGTTTCTCTTTGCACACACACTTTGCACAGGAATCCAAGTTTTCTAATGAGAGTACTAGAAGATTTACGATTCTTAAGGTTCTCAAAAATCTTGTGGTTAACCTTGAATGAGAGGAATGCATCCCATTTTATAGAAAATGAGAGACAATTTGGTGAGATTGCACAAAATCCTTGCATAATGCAAATTTTTGTTGGTGAGATGCTTGGAAGAATGAAATGGGGGAGAGATATTGAGGAGATATTGAAAATATTTGTGAAGCACCTTAATTGGGATGAGAATCCTCAATTAAGGGATATGATATTTAGGTGAGATTATGAATCTTTAATCAAATCCATAATTCAATATTCTCAAATATTCCTCAAAATCAAATTAGATTTATGAAATTATAAAATCTCATAAATTGAAATTAGCTAATTAATTAATAAAATTAATTAATTGTTGGAGACATAGGGAAAATGGGGAATAAATAAAGTTTATTTAGTTATTCAAATAGGACTTAGGGTAAACTATGGGTTATTCATCCAAAGGGGGAAATTAGTGAGTTATAGGTTGAATTGAAGGTGTTGATGTCGAATTGAAAGGATTTTGATAATATTGATAAGGTTTAGGATCAATTTCGAGGGTTCCAGAATAGTTTAGGAAAATTGCGAGGCATCGATGATCTTTGAAAATGTGCCTGAATAATGATGATTGGAAATGATTGAAAAGTGCTAATGAACTTTGATGGCGTCATAAGATTGAAATGGGGAAACATCAATGATCTTTGACAATGTTCCTGAAATGATAATCAGAAATAGTATTGACAATAATGAACAACACTATTGAATTGAAATTGAGAGGTTGATAGTGATAACACTGATGATCTTTGACAGTGTTATCAAATGGCTGATTAAGGGGATACGAAGCATCGATGATCTTGGACAATTCTCCTAAAATGATGATAAGATTGATTTAATCAAATTAGGGTTTTGATCGATAGGTTTGAAATTGGGTTAATTAGGCATCGGTGATCTTGGACAATGCCCCAGAATGGTCAGAATGAGTCTGAACAATTTTGTAAGTGATTAGGAATAGAATAGGATATGTTTGAATCAATTTAGGAAGGTTTGGAATGGCTTAGGATCGAATAGGATTCGTTTAGGAAGGTTTGGGAAATGATCGATTTGATAGAGAAAGTAGAGTTGTTAGTAATTGATGACATGGAAGAATGAAACAATATTAGTGAATGATAAAGATCAAACACACAATATAGAAGACATGTTAAGAAGGGGGCATATGAAATGAACCATTTTTATTTTTCTACACCTTCTTATGCCCATATTCATAGAAATTGAAACAATAAATAGAGAAGGGCCTATAAGGAGCCTTACCTTTGCAATCCCTCTTCATGTAACCAAATTTTTTACATCCAAAACATCTTCCTCTGAAAGGCCTCAACTATTCTCTAGGTTCCTCTTGATGTATAGGATATTCGTTTTGATAAGGTGTCTCAACTAATTTTCTTTTAGACTATCTTTCTTGATATTTTGAGCATTCTACTTTATCAAAGCCAACTCCTGTCTTGTCACCTTTAGGTTTTTGTCATTCCCTCTGTTCATCAATCTTGTCACTACATGCATGAAGTTTTTCAATGTGATTTTTTTATCAACAAGTTCTCCCTTAATGATGTTATTATAATTTTCTAATTCCTAATACTTATTTTGTAATCATCAAGTTCAAACTGCATGTTCCCTATCTCAACATTTTCATTCTTCAATATTTCTCCAAGTATTGTCTTTTCAAATATTTCAAAATAATCCAGGGTACATTTTTTTCTTGATCTTGTCCCTTCATGATAGGGTTTAGAGTTGTGCTACTATTCTGATTCCTCTTGTCCTTTCAGACCGCATTTACTGCAGGATTTGCCTTAGTATTTATGGCCCCGACCGCCACTAGCCCAATAGTTGATGCTGGTGCTATTCTAGTGATAAATAACAATGACACCTCCAAGAAAGAGACCTCGCAAGTATGTTCCCAAGGTGTTTCACGAGGTATGTCTCAACCTAATATTTTTTTTCCCATTCATGAGTTTGATGATGCCTGTTCTTGGCTTGAAACACATACCCTTATTGGTTACTGTCTGGGTCGCAACCCACCTGAAAGTATGATTAAAGATTGGGTGGTGAAAGCCTGGACTCATCATGGAATCCGCCTAAATGGAATTTAGAGTCTCACCAAGGGTTTTTTTTGTTTCATTTTTCCAATCCCACTCATGTGGATGCTATATTTTCTAAGGGACCCTGGAATATTAGGTCTTCCCTTTTAGTTTTTCAGTGCTGGTCTCGATACTTTTTGATCTCTAACAATAAGAAGCTCAAAGTCCCTGTGTGGGTTGAGTTTCCTAGTCTTCCTCTACCCTGTTGGTCTTTCATGCATGCAATTGCGCAAAAGCTAGGTAGGGTTATCTATAGTGAGCATGACCTTTTTTTAACCCTCGATCTCAAAAGAGGTTCTGCATTGAAGTCAATCTCTCTCGAGATCTTAAAGAATCTATTGAGATTCAGGTTGGCGACATCATCTTCTCTCAAAAAGTTCTCTACCTCAACCTTCCCAAAAATTTCTACCATTGTCAAAATGTATAGCATAAAATCAAGGATTTCCCTTTGGCTGTTCCTTGGCCTAAACCGCCTCCTAAGGATTCTGATTTGTGGCCCATTGAAGTTGGTAAAAAAAAAGAAAATAAAAAAGGTGATTGGGTAACGGTCGGCTGCAAGAACAAATAAGCTAAACCTGTCACTTTGACTTCTGCTTCACAACCACCGCCTCCTACTGTGGGGGCTCAGGTTGCTTTTCATGCTGAGACTACTCTCGTTTCAAACCCTATCCAGTGGGGGAAAGAGATTTTGCATTCGGATACCAACCCTCCTTGGGTTTGCACACCTCATGTAGCCTCTATGATTTCCACTCCTTCTAGATTTTTCCACTCTCACAACCCTAACAGGCGTGCTAAGGTTGCACAGGAGGGTATGGCAGAAAAGTGCCAAAATGTCTCTATGGAACTTCCTGGGAATAATTTCTCTTATTTGTCTAATATTTTTGCATCCCTTGGGGATGATGATGGTATGTCTGACACTGTTTTCTCATGAAGTACATCTCATGGAATGTCAGGGGTTTAACAGACTTGCCCTGAAAGTACTCTGTCAGAGATGTTCATCATCATGTTAGTAATCTGGATGTTTTATGCCTCTAGGAAGTTAAAATTTCTAGTTTTATTCTTGATGCAGCCCGTAAAATTATCTGGCCTAAGAGCCTTGCTCTTTGTTCTCAGCACGAGGTTGGTCGAGGTGGATTTGTTACTCTCCTTTCTCCTTGTTGGCATTCTTTTTTAATCAGTCATGGTTCAGATCCCATGCAACGATTTGTTTGGGCCACCTTCATTATTGAGAATAATTCTTTTGGCATAGTTAATGTTTATGCTCCCAATGATGTTGTTGAGAGATCTCACATGTGGCATTGGCTTGCAGATTCTCTACCACCTGCAACTTGGCTCATCTATGGCAACTTCAATATGGTTGAAGTGGCTTCTGACAAGGATGGCATTCTGCCATTCTGGTGGACAGTTGGTGAACGGGGAGCCTGGTATTACATGTGTAATAAATTGGGCCTTTTTTATCCCAATCTTGGTCATTGCCAAACTGATGGTGTTTGGCACATGTGGTCTAATTTTAGAGCCTCCTCTGAAAAAATTCACAAATGGCTTGATCGTGCTATGATTACGGAACAGTCTTTTTTCTCTTTTTCTGAAAAACAAGCCTTGTCGGTTACTCCTATTGTTGATGTGACCTTGTTAGATCACTTCCCTATTCAATTTATTATTGAATGGAAGATAGCTAAGGCACATCCTCCCACCACTTAGTTCTTCTTTAGTACTTCCATTCTCAATCATGCTTCCATGGTGGCCCATATTCATCAGGTTTGGAACCTTGAGCCTAGACCTCCACATTTGTTTGGCTGGATTCAATGGTGGAATGATGCCATCTGTTGTACGACTCACTTTTTGTGCATTTATGGTCGATAGCTTTCCATTTACCATTGTCAATCCTATGAGCCTAACACCAAAGCTCTCTATGTTGCCATAGAGGCCTTAGCCCTTGATCCATTCAATTAGACCTTGCAAGTTCAACTTTCTTAGTTGCATCACCAGAAACAAGTTGTAGACAGCTATGCTGCCAGAGGTTCTTAGATCAAGGCTCAGCTACACTGGTTAAAATTTGGAGCTCAGGCCTCTAAAGAATTTTTTGCCAATCTTTGTGCACGATAAACCAATGTGGGTACAACTAGGATCCAAGAGGAGCAGTCTCTCCTCACATAGCTTCCTGATATCTTGCAAGACTTTGTTCATCATTATGAAAAGGTTTTTGCCACTCAGGGATCTTCACCTGCCAACAACGAACCTCATGTAGATTGCATGGCTGTGGTGCCTCAATGTGTCTCACCATCCCAGCGTGATTTTTGTGATCAGCTTCTTACCCTTCAAGATCTCTAGGAAGCTGTCTTTGCCATGGATGACGATAAAGCTCCAAGCTGTGATGGGTTTCTGTATGAGTTTTATAAAACTCTCTGGGATGCCATTGGTCCCAATCTTCATTAGGTTTATCTTGAAGCTTATCACTCCCAATCTCTGGGCAATATTATCAATAAAGGCAACATCCAATTTATCCCCAAAGCTGGGGATCTTGGGGATATTTGCAATTGGTGGCCTATTACCCTACTTAATGTCTCTTACAAGATCATTGCTAAGGCTCTAGCTCTTAAGATTCGCCACATCCTCCCTCAAATTGTTAGGCCAAAGAAAACTGTCTTTATTCAATCAAGATATATTCTTGATAATATCATAGCTGTTTAGGAAGGTATGGAATGGGCTCGAAAGTCTCAACAAAAAGCTCTTTTTCTCAAAATTAATTTTGTTAAAGCTTATGATCATATTGAATGGCCTTTTATTCTTTCTATGCTTCACACTTTGGGTTTTGGCCCCAAATTTCTTCAATCTGTGTAGATGATTTTTCAAGATGCCTCTGCTTGCATCACCATTAATGGCAGACAGTCTTCCACCTTTGGGCTTTTCAGATCCATTCGACAAGGATGTCCTCTTGCTCCTGCCTTATATGTTCTTTTGGGCTATGTTTGTGGGATTGCTTTACCCAACTCCACACAAAAATTTGTTAATGGCCATTTTGTTTATGATTCCTTTCTCACTCTTGCTAAGGATGAAGAGAATATCAAGGCATCCTTGCAATGTTTAGACACTTTCTATTTGGCTTCGGGCTTTTCCATTCAGTGGCATAAAACCTTGTGCTATAGACAGTCATCCCATCCTGATTCACCCTGGTTTTCCCAGTTTGGTTGGTCCAGGATCAAGCATGGGGAAATATTTCAGTTTCTTGGTATACCCTTTCCTTTTCAATCTACTTCTACTGATTTATGGAATGTTGTTTTAGCTAAAATTGAAAAGAAGCTTACCTATTGGATTACCAAGCTGCTCTCACTTGCTGGTAAATTTCAGATCTTCTTTAAAGTCTTGGCTTCTACTCATGTTTACTATTCCTCCTATTGGGCTCCTTCCAAGGCCTCATACAAGAAGCTTGAGAAATTGTTGAGGGATTTTATTTGGGCCTCTGGTGCATATCACCATGGCTTTCACAGAGTTGCTTGGGAACTTTTTTGTCTCCCCAGGGCCTCTGGTGGGCTTGGCTTACTTTATACCTAGAAGCAGGACTTATCCCTTTGTGCAAAGTGGATTGTGTATTGCCTCAGTGGCAACGAGGCCTGGAAAGTTTTACTTTACCACTGTATTTCTTCTGGGTACCTGTTGCACAAATTGGCTTGGAAAGGAATTAGCTTTCAAACCCTCTTGGTTATGAAACATCTTGTTCAAATCCAAGGTACCTTTGTTGCCAAAAGTATTTGGCATGCTTGGGAGGTAGTTAAACCCTGGCTTCGCTGGGTCGGTAATGGATTCTGTGATGGTATTTCATTCAATCAATAGAATATTTGGTGGTCCCCACTCTTTGCCCAGCAAGGGTTTCCTTTGGCCAAAATTCAGGGGATTAGTGCTCTCCATTTTCACAAACGAGGCATCCAAACACCCAAGGATTTTTTTTCTAGAGCCACCATGAGTCTCCACTCTTGGGATGATTTTTGGGTTCAATTCCGACTCACTCGTCCAGATCGTCAGACTTTTGATTTTCTTGTCTCTGCTATTCCTCCGCACCTCCTTCACAAACTTGGCATTCAGTCAGTTAAACCTTGGTGGAAAGATTGGAAATGGTACCTAGATACACCATTTACCAACTATAAGCCCAAACTTGGATACTTGTGGTTGGTGCCTCATTTCCAGATGGTTGAGTCTCTCAATCATCATTGGCATCTCTCTTCCTCACAGAGAACTTGAATCTGGTGTTTCCTCACTATTTGGGATGCTATCACTGAACCTAAAATTGCTCACTTTGCTTGCTGTCTGCTCTACCAAGGGTTACCCTTAGGAGCTTGGCTTCAGCACTTAGGTGTGCCTGATCCTAAATGCCCTTTTTGTGGGCATTCTGAAACCATTATGCATATTTTCTGGTTCTATGGTTCGGCCCAGAATTACTGGAACTGGATTCACAATTTTTTTATACCTTTTCGGCCTGAGCCTTTCTCTTGGCACATGGCTTTTCTTGGTGACTCTCCCAGAATGCCTTCCCATTTCACCCAGATTTGGCATGCTTTCAGGAAGGAGATTTTGTTTTCCTTATGGAAAGACCGCAATCCTATTATTTTTTCTCACAGCTTTTTGGATATCAATGTTTCTCTCTATGCTAAGGCATGTTTATGTAATAATGTCATGATGCAGATTCAAGTTCAAGCTGATAAGGTGGCCCTCGAGTTTGTCCACTTACAGGAGTTGCTGCAACATTGGGGTAATGCCTTGTGTACTATTTCCAGCGTGCCACCAGATCATCTCTCTGCTGATCACATGCCACCCTAGGGTCGGTGTCACAGCAGGAGTGCCTCTGCGAGGTGTTCCAGAACACCACGCTCTTAGTGTCACCACTCTGCCTCTCCTCTTGGTAGGAGGGCCTCAACTTCTGGATGGCCTCCTTTGCTTGTCTCTACTATTTCTCAGCCTTCGGCCACTATTCCTATGTGGCCTCTCACCCCTTCTGATAAGATCCCCCACCTGGCCCTTGCAATTTCTCCCAAGCGGGAGGAAGGAGAGATGGAGAAAGAAACTAAAGATGGGTGGTTGCCTCTCAACCAGACCCCTGGACCCAATGTGTGGGGCAATCTGCTAGATAAAGGTCCTCCGCCCTCTTCTATAACTGTTCTTGCAGCTTGAGGGCTTTTCTTATAATGTTTTTATTTTATGAATAGCTATTTTGTTCCGGCTTGATGTCGAGTGACTTTGTGGGGTGATTTTTTATCCCCTGGGATTTTTTTGTGAATACTTTACTTTTTTATGCATATTAATAGTAAAGGCCTCTATTCATCAAAAAAAGTATTTTCTTTTTATCTTTCTCTTTTTCAAATTCTTTGGCCATCTGAATAGTGGTAACTTTGCATTCATGTTTCAATACTTATTTTTCTTTTTCAAGATGCTTAATATGATCAGATGAATCATTATCAGATTCTTCCAGTATATTATCCATAAGATCTTGCCTTTTGTTCTTGGAAATTTCAATTTGTTCCTTAATCTTCTTTATGAAACCCTCTACTCCTCTTAGTTTGAATTTCAATTCAGCATATCATCTTTTGGCTTATCAAGGTCTTCAAGTGTTGACTCAATTTTTTCTTCCAAACTATTTGAATCCATCTAGATATCCCTCAAGCTATTATTATTTCTCTCCAAGGGCCACAAGATATGATACCAATTTTTAGGATTAATTAATACTGAGGGGGGGTGAATTATTATTACAACACTTTAGTTTCAAACTTAACAATTTCATGTTGAACCATGCAATTACTAAAATAATAATAACATACACAAATTAAACAACTCATAAAACCATGATTTGTTCATGAGGAAACCTTGGCCAAGGGAAAACCCCAGTGGGGATGATACCCATAAATGATGCAGTATAAAGTATATTATCCATGTTAGGAAACCTAGCCCTGTTAGGAGTTGAATATTACATTTAGTACATATCTATGTTAAATGATAGAGACCCCATTAGGGGTATACAAGGAGATCACTGATCTTACAAAATAAAATTTTCTGTTACAAATATGTTGGATTAACTATGGAAGGATAAGTACTGAGAGGGGAGGGGTGAATCAATACTGCAAAAACTTGTAACATCTACTCTGAACATTTACCAAACTGAATACATTGCAGATAAACATTATAAAGCATATAACTCAAACCTTATAAACATATCTCATGACACCATGAAATTTGGTCATGCATAAATCCTTGGTTAGAGGAAACAATTTTGGTGGGGATGGAATCCACAATCCTTCACTACTATAGTATGAAGGTTGCTCAGTAGAGCTACAATATTTAGCTATTTATGATAGCTTACCCTGTTAGGAGTACAATAAGACTTATTTAGTCTACCTTGCTAAGGGATTTTACAATCTCCAATCTAAGAGATGTACCATGTTAAAGGATTTAAAAAATGAGACATGTTAGGGCCTACCCAATAATGGGATTTACACTCCTCTCAATACAATAAAACTTAATACAAAATGTTTGTGAAAATATATCAATCAAATGCTATTCAGAATCTCTATGCTTAATGATTTCATTACCTCATACTATACTCGGTAACATCAAACTTATTCATTTTCATTGTTCTTTTATAATTGTTTTTTACTTGATTCTTCTCTCTTGCTGTCACTTTCTCATACTCTCTATCTTACTCTTCTCACATGCACGTACACACACTCTCTCTCTCTCTCTCTCTCTCTCTCACACACACACACACACACACACACACACACAAGTTTTTTTCTTCACACTCTAAACTTTTATATGATGTTTAGGCGGTGGAAAATTTCTAGGTCTTTCTCCTTCAACGCTGTAGGCTAAGCAGTGCAATGTTGGTTTCATTCCCAACACATTAATCCTCTTCTTTTTCATTGATGAATCTGCCTCGTGATCATGTGTAATTAGGTGTTTGCAATCCAAATGTTCTAAATAATGCTCACCTTAGATTTTGTAAAAAATTCTATGCTTGGTGTCCAAATTCAATGTATCTACATTTAATAGTAATGTTAGCTCGGTGATACTTGATAACATTCTTTTTTCTTGCTTGGTGAAAAATTTCTCTCAGCTCAGTAACTATCTTTGCTCGATGACTAACACTGCTTGGTAACTATCACTGCTCGGTGACTAACACTACTTGGTAATTGTTACTACTCAGTGGCTAACTTGATTTTATTTATTGAATGTCTCTTTTCTCTTTACTGACTGAATTTATTAACTCCTTCCTCTTTCACCGACTGACTCTTATGATCAGTATGACATTCAAAGAAACTAATGACAACAAAATAACTCTTAGGAGTATTAGTTTCCCCCTTTGGCATTATTTTGGACTCTTTGACAAAAAATCAAAGTCATCAAAATGTGGTATAACTCCCCCTTTTATAATACTTCCTATATAATATATCTCCTCTATACATATACATACATATCTCCCTTTTTACATATATATCCCCTTTTTGACAAATATTCCAAAACAAAATTACTTACTTTACTCTTCTGGATATATCTGATAAAAATGTGTTTATACCTCTTTTGGGCATCTCCTAGGGATGTCTCCCATATTTTCTTTAAATCTTGTAACACAATAATTTGTGGACCGGTATCGGTTGCCAATCCTATCATGATGTCCATGGAACTAACAGCTAGAGTATTGACCAAATCTCTGGTCTTCTGTAAATAATTTTGCATGATTCAATATGGGGAATAAAAATAGCTTGCAGCTCAAGTAGTTCCATCATTATCTTGTTCTTCTCTCTCCTAAGTTCATGCTACATTCCCATCAAATGTTTTAGCCTCGGGTAATACAGTTGTAGTGATCCAGGATAGATTGTTACATTCTTTAGCTACTCGGTCAGCTCTTTCTCTACAGACTCATCTTTCTTTTTGACTTCTTCAGTAAATTGTGAAATTGAACAAAATCTTTGAAATAATTAAAGAGTATCATTTAATTTTTTCTCTAGTTTTGTGCATAGTTTAGAAAGTGATACCTTATCCAATGCAACATTCTTCACAATATTTTCAATGATTTGGTGTTCCAATTTATTCTCATGAATTTTCATCATATACTCGGTGGTGTCCTTACTTGGGTCTTTTATTTGTTGCACTAGCTCTCCCACTTGACTAAGTATACTTCCCTCTTCATTTATATCATCTTTAGGGACAATCACCTGTAATACATCCTTAAAAATTTCTAGTACAGTGGTCTTTTGTTTATTTTTCAATAATTTTTCTTGTGCTACTTTCTACATGAGTAAATCTGCATATTCAGATTTTATTGGTTTGAGTGTAGAGATTTCTAACTTAGGTACTATAATCGGTTCAATCAGGTTAACTTTATTTCTCTTTTTTGATTTCTTCTTCTTAACCAAAATACTCTCACTAGTAGAAAATTTTGGGGGTCGTGATGCCTCCAATGCATCAAATGTAGCTTCAGTTGAAGTACCTTCTTATTTATTTGCTTCTTCCTTATCTTCTTGCATCTTTTCTTGCTTCTCCTCTGTCTTCTCTTCTTATTTATCCTCTATTTTCTCTTCTTTTTTCTCTTCTTGTTTCTCCTCAAATTTCTCTTTTTCTATCTCTTGGGGCTTCTCATTTTCTTGATCTTGTTGTTGTCCTGCAATCTGGATAGAGGGAACCAACTCATTATTTTGTACTGTGGTGGTCTCGGTCTCCTTAGGCTCCTTGATTGTGACTTTTTCTATCTCCTTTTGTTTTTGGTGGCCTTCTCCTCTATATCCATAGAAACTTCATACATACCTTCCTAAGTGTTTGGATAATCATGTGATTGTTCTAAAACTTGTTCCATCAAAGTTTTTGTATTGTCATTTATGTCCATAGACTCGGTCTTTGTCTCCTTTCTTGTCATGACATCTTCAGCTTTTGATATATCTTCTGTTGGATCTTTGTCATTGATATCTTCAATAATGATCTCATCATTCTCAAGTGTCAGATCAATAGGATCAATACTACTTTGATCTTCTTTAACAATTTCATCAAGTTTATCATCATTTATTTTCTCTCATTTTGACTCGGTTACCTTGATTTCAAACATTTCTTTCCATTTTTCATTAGTTTCTTTTTGTACTATCTCCAAGTCTCCGATCATAATCCTTAGAGATCTTCCTTTTAGAAGGAATTATTTAGAGTACTTCTTCAATGTTTCATCAATTTCAGCCACAAATAATTCTGGTAGAGTTAGTACTAGAGATCTCTCCCTTGTCTGCTTTTCAACATTCATTGCATATTTCCATCTCACATAAATCTTGTTATATATCTCGATAGGTAACTTATTGACAATTTCTAGAGGTTGTATCTGAATTTGTGTAAAGTAAAAACAATTGCATCTTTAATTTTTACCTCATTTTAATCACTCTATGTATTATACTTTTCATACTACATCCCAAAAAATCCTACATGCTTCTTCAGTGTATCTAGCTTGTCATCTAGACTCCTTTGTGTTCGTGGTTGGTTCTGTACAAATTTCAATTGACTGAGATCCTCATATTCAGTTTCACTTTCTTCTGCAGTTTCAACTTCCTTGGTTGGTTAGATGTTTTCCTGCCTCTTACATAATTTTTGGCTCTTGGTGGCTCTACCTCAGGTTTCTTCTATTCTTTTGGTGTAACATAAGATCTTGTAGATTGTATTGTACCTTTAATGCTCGGTGATGCCCTCATCACGTCTGGTTTCTTGTCCTTTTCATCAAATGGTTTTCCATCATCTTCTACTCCAATAATCTTAGATAGATCAACAATCATTTTACTTGAGTTTCTTTGAGCTTTAGGTATCAAAATACCTTGTTTGATCTTTTCCTTCACTTCCATATAATTTCCATGACACGTTTCTCTTCTATCAACAAGTTTAGCTAGTAGGGTTTCAATTTATTTTGAAACAATTTCAATGTCTATCTCATATCCAATTGGTTGTAACCATATAGACCTGGGCTCAGTAGCCTTAATAATTCAAGTGTCTACATCTACCTCAAAACATATAGTATCCTGATATTTTTCTACTAATTGAGGTGGAATCCTAAATGTTGTATGCATTCTTGATTGAAATTTTAAAAAATAATCATTCATTGCCATATCAAAATTATCTCCTAAGCTCAAAATGTATTTATTTATCTGATATATAACTAGCTTCTATACACTCCATGTCACATTCCCAATAGATGGAAAGAAGTTCTGAAAATAGAAAAATATACACACCAGTAATGATCCAAACTTTAGTGTTTTGGTCTTGGCTTTCTTTATGGTATTCATATTTTCATCTAGCTATTTCAATAATATTTCACATATATCAATCTGCATACCTTTCTTAACAATATTATATGCAAGGTTCACTACTCCACATGGTACACTATCAACTCGGGAAGACTAGAAGACTCAGTAAGATATAACATTACATGCAAACCTTAGCTCAGGGTCTTCAATAGTTGATATTGTGAGACCTCTCCCATCCCAATGGGATTTTTTCAGTTCACACAACTTATTCTTATCTATTTTCTTGTTATCCTTTGGTCTGTCCCCAATTGGGTATCCAACCACTACGTGTAAAACATCTTTTGTAATCTTGACTGGTTGATCTAGCCACATGAATTGATCGTGAACTCAACTTAGTACCATCCTGATCCATTCAGTCTTGAAGACTCTTGGTAGATGTAGGGTATGCATTAAACCCTTGGTCTCTAAATGGATGTGAACATCCTTCATTTTTCCATTCCCGCATAAACCTTGGAATAGTGTATCGATTTCTTCTTCACATATCTCTTCAATATTGTAGTGGATTAAAGTACAAATGTCTTCAATTATTATAACCCTTACAAGAATAGATGAGAGAGATCTTATCTTGTCTGGTTCAAATGCCTTCGTGGGTGGAATTCATACTGAGGGTTGACAGGATCAAGCATCTCAACAATAACTGGGTTCTGAACCTTAAGTGCCATAACTATCAGATTTATCAATGCTTTTATGAAATGAGGTTTCATTCTCTATAACTCAGCCCATGCTTCATAGCTTGGTTAACACCAATAATCACTCATATATTCTCAAATGACCTTAGATTAGTTTAGGATTGCCTCGTTAATCATTTGGATGCTTGTACATGACTTTACTCTACAACTTATGATGGGGAGGTCACCTCACTCTCCTAGACTCCTATTCTTCCCTAGGAATCTCACCTTGGATCCAAACCATTTCTGGATCCTCTAGACTCACTCTTGAGTCCCTTAAGGTCACTCACAGACCCTAA
>MU226991.1:866210-883453 GCA_018584345.1 Thuja plicata
ATTCCTTTTTGGCATCTTCTGACTTTTCAACTCTTTCTCCTTCTGACACGTCATTATGTTTGATCATTTGACTGTCTCTGTTCTTTATCGCGTAGTCGCGAATGAAATTTACATTTCATGTCTTGGTCTGCGACTGAGCGATTACCTACTCGTCGCGCTCTCGCTATGTCTTTCCCTGACTTAACTTTTACCTCGCAACTGAGCGATGAGACTATATCACGCACCCGCAATGCATCGTCCCGAGCTATGTTTTATGCTGCGACTGAGCGATGAGCTCAAGTCGCATACTCGTGCTACCTTTTCATGAACTTCTCCTTGCTCTGTGAGTCTGCGACGCACATTAGTCATGCACTCGCTGCACGTTCATCCAAGTTTCTACTTCTTTCTACGACCGAGCGATGATCACCCGTCGCATACCCGCACTGCTTTTCTACGAGCTGTTATTTACTCTGCGAGTCTGTGACGCACATTAGTCGCGCACTCGCTACTCTTTCTGATGAGCTGGCCATGTCTCGATGACTGAGCGATGAGCTCAAGTCGCGCACTTGCCTTACTTCTACCCGAGCTGTGTCTTGCCTTGCGACTAAGCGATGAGCTCACTGTCGCGCTGTTGTGATGCTTTCATCCGAGCTGCCCTTTACCTTGCGACTGAGCGATACACTGTAGTCGCGCACTCACCGTGCTTTTTCTTTAACTGCCACTTCACTCACGATCTTGCGACGCATAGGGTGTCTCTCACTCGCACACCATGACTCATTGTTTTGTCTTCAGCGACTGAGCGACTAGTTACTCGTCGCGCTGTCGTACCGATGTTCCACTAACTGCGAATTGACTCGCGAGCTTGCGATGAGCTCCTCATCGCATTGTCGCGCACTATCTCTTCTACTAGCCGTCTGCGACTGAGTGACTAGTTACTCATCGCGCACTCGCTCATTAATGAACTTAGCTCATGATTAGCTCGCGAGTGTGCGATGCATGATTTTTCTGCTCTCCACTGCTCTGCGACTTTGCGACTGAATGAAGACTTGTTCAGGATTAATGCCAAGGATTGAAAACCAACTGTGATCTGCTCCTTTTGATCATTCAACAAGAATTTCTAGGGTTTGGAGCTAAACCCTAGGGTGCTCTGCACCAACTTCGCTCAAATGCTCTTTGGAAATGATAGGTTAAAATGATAGACAAAGTGGTCTATATATGCCTTTTTCTTGATTAGGGTTTCCAATGACTAGAATAATGGTAATAAATGCTGACACTGACTACTTTTCACCAATTACCCTACTCCTTACTTTTAACAAATGATGTAAAATATCATTTCCGTTTACCGATTAAACATGTAACACATAATTCACAATATCTATCCAAATGCATCTTAATATTCTTATATGGACTTATGCACAAATGCTAGGAACCGATTTAAGATTTGAAATTTAGTTTTGTAGTTCCTACACATACCTTGAGTTAGGTGCAACCAACCCAGAGGATGAGGTGCCTTTGACTGTACTGAATGATGTTCGTCCAACTAAAGTTTTCTTTTTCCATTTTTTGTTCATCTGGTTTCTCACATCTTTAACATTTACTTTCTCTTTGTCAATTGTCTCTTCCTTGGTTGGAGCTTTACCTCGGTACCTGCAATCTTTGGCTAGGTAACCTACCTTGTGATGATGAAATCATGCCATGCTAGGATTTCTCCATGCTCTTCTATTGTTTTTACCACGCATCAACATGTAATTTTCTGTAATATGTCTATATCTCCCACATGTTGTACATGAAATCCTTGTGTTGTAGTCCCATGGTATAGATTGCCTTGTCGATTCCTTGGTATATTATGTCACTTAGGTACCCATCTATCATTCCTTCTTTGTGACCTACAATCTTTAGATTTATGAGCATATCGTTTGCAAGTATTGCAGTAGCCATCAAATTTTGACTTCCATGAGTTGTTAGAAATCTTAGATCTACATTTAAATGCTTGATGTCCATATTTATTGTATTGATAATAGTAACCATAAAACTTTAGAATTCTTGATGCTTCACCTCTTTTTCTCTTGCACACATTGGTTGTATGTCCAGGTTTCCCATAATAGTAGCAAGTAGGATTCTTTGACTTCGGTGGGGAAAGTTTGTGTCATTCTCCTGATCTCATTGTCTTTCTAGTTAGTCTTATCTCAGCTTGTCTTTTGTCTGCTTCTACCATCCTATGTTCATCTTCAACTTTTCCTTTTGATTCAATTATCTCACCCATTCTAATGTCTTGTGCTTCCTTATTTTTCTTTATCACGTGCAACTGCTCCATAAGTGCATCATTCTTTTTTATTAGGTCTACAATGGTTGTATCAGATTCATCATTTAGAATTCCTTTGAATACCGTCTCAAGTATATCAACGTGTTCTTGTGAGGACTTCAGTTCATTGCATAGGTGTTGTTTGACCCTTAGTGATTTTTCCAATTTTCTTCTTAGATCATTAATCACCTCTTGTGCACTTTCCAATTCAAACTCAAGACTCTCAATCTTCTTAGCTTGCCTATAAATTTCCATGGTTATGTTCTTTTACTCTCAGGTGGTTAAACCCTTATTTCAAGAGTCCAAGCTCTGATACCAATTGTTGGATTAATTATGGAAAGATAAAAATTGAGAGGGGGGGGGGGGGGGGGNGGGTGAATCAATACTACAAAACTTTTAACATCTACTCTAAACATTTATTGAACTGAATACATTGCAGATAAACATTATAAAGCATATATCTCAAAACTTAAAAACATAGCTCATGCCACCATGATTTTTGGTCATGTTGAAATCCTTGGTTAGAGGAAAAAAATACAGTGGGGATGGCACCCACAATCCTTCCCTACTATAGTAAAAAGGTTGTTCAGTTAGAGCTACAATATCTAGCTACTTCTGATAGCTTACCCTATTAGGAGTACAATAAGACTTATTCAGTCTACCTTGCTAAAGGATTTTACAATCTTTAATCTAAGAGATGTACCCTATTAAATTATTTAAAAAATGAGACATGTTAAGGCCTACCCAATAATGGTATTTACACTCCTCTCAATAGAATAAAAATTAATACAAAATGTCTGTGAAAATGAATCAATCAAATGTTATTCAGACTCTCTATGCTTAATGATTTCATTACCTCATACTACACTCGATAACATCAAACTTATTCATTTTCATTGTTTTGATATAACTCTTATGTACTTGGTTATGCTCTTTCTCTGTCACTGTCTCATACTCTCTATCTTACTCTTCTCACATGCTCGTACACTCTCGCACACACACTAGTTTTGTTCTTCACACTCTGAACTTTTATATGATGTTTAGGCGGTGGAAAATTTCTAGATATTTATCCTTCAATGGTGTAGGTTAAGTGGTGCAAGGTTGGTTTCATTCCAAACATATTATTCCTCTTGTTTTTCATTAGTGAATCTGCCTCATGATCCTGTGTAATCAAGTGTTTGCAATCCAAATGTTCTAACTAATGCTCACCTTGGATTCTGTAAAATAGTCTATGCTTGGTGTCCCAATTCAATGTATCTTCATTGAATAGTTATGTCAGCTCTGTGATACTTGGTAGCATGCTTTTTTATTTCTTGGTGACATAGTTATCTCGGATCCGTAAATATCTCTTCTCGGTGACTAACACTGCTTGGTAAATGTCACTGATCGGTGACTAATACTGCTCAGTGACTAACTTGATTTTCTTTACCAACTATCTATTTTCTATTTACTGACTGAATTTATTAACTCCTTCCTCTTTCACCAACTCAATCAGTATGACTTTGATAAAAACTAATGACAACAAAATAACTCTTAGGAGTATCAAAAGATTTATCAATATGAACTAGTACAAGAATTTTCTATGGTCAAGTAGCCCCAGTTAAAGCTCACAACATCTGATATCAAATTCTGATATCACAATGCATCTACACACTCCACACATCTCTTTTCATCATAAAACAACTTTACTTATATTCTCGATCTCAAAAGAGTCTTCTAGACAGCTCACAAGAACATCACAGAACGTGTCCAACACATAACCTAAAAGTAAAATACATAGTCAGTGATCATATATCGGAAAAAAAAGGGTAGGACACAATCCAAATCCAAAGTAGTACTTATAGATTCCTCAAAAGAAATCCTTAATCACCGTGACCGTTCATCTGCCCTGTATCACTATTGCACTATCTTTGCATAACTTCAACAGGATATAACTTTGTCTAGTCAACTCCAAAATGAAAATGACCTTAACTAAAGGTATATTACATCCCATAGTAGACTCCTCTAATCTTGCATGACTTATCTCGATGCATTCTATGCTTTCTAATCAAAACTATGCAACTAAACCCTATTGACGGCTTCCTCGATTTAGTCATTTTTACAAAACTCAATATCCAAAACTCGATTGTAATTCAAGCGGCCATGCCAATGAGTAGTGTTGCCATAAATGAAAACCTATATTCTATGATGATCAGAAAAATTTCCAACATAGACCAATTGCATTTGGAATTCAAATCAATCTAAAATCCAACAATGAAAGATTCAACAGCTTCCCAATCATAACAAAACCAAGCAGTACGAAAAGGTAAGACAGTTTTAGGAAAACATAATTTTTATTACTTCAAAATGCCACTAGAATCTACATAAACGTATATCCCTTTGTTCATTTGATCAATATGGGTATATAAAGACCCAATACAATATCCAAAACCAATTTTCAAAACTAGAGGACAGTTGTAGAAGTTGTACGAAGGTTTTGTCAACTTTCCAAGAAAAGTTGTCAAGCAACTTTTGCAACTTTGACATCATTTTGCATTTCTTGATGACTCCATTTCCTAAGACTGTGATTAGGTTCATACCAACCTAAAACCATATAAAACATGCTAAAACATCAAAATCCACATGATTTGACCCCTTTGACTTGGTTTGACCCCAAGGTTAATAAACATACCTTGTGTCATTCAGTCTCACAATTAGGGATTTATTACAATGTAATGATCCAATGGACCCAAAACACCAAAGAGACTAAATGAACATATTATGTACCCCCATGGCATCCCAAGAGGGTACCTTATGATAGAGGTGATCCTACACCATACTCCAGAGGCCAAAAGAACTCAAGTCCCTTGAGTCTTAAAATCTGCAATAGTAGTTCCTGCCTTGAGAATGTCTTCTTTAATCAACCATGTTGCATCTTCCTGTGGAAGATCTTTCCATTTGATAAGGTACTCATAGTAAGTTTTCCTCTTGGTTTTATTTTCTTCCTTAGTATCAAGGATACACTCAATTTGAAAGGGCTTCTTCTTATGTAGTTCTTTTGTCCAAGCCTCCTATGTTCCTTCCTGTTCACCAACAACAAAAGCATCATCCAAAGAACCTTTATAGGCATACAAGTTAGAAACATTAAAAATGGGTGATATGTCAATATCAAGGAGAAATTCAATTTGGTAGGAATTGTTCCATTACTTCTTTAAGATCTATCATGGCCCTATTTTCTTCATTATAAGTTTTGTGCATTTCTCCTTAGGAAGCCTTTCCTTTTTCAGGTGTGCCATTACCATGTCCCCTACATGTAATTAAAGTTATTTTATTTTCTTGTCTACTATCTTCTTGTACTTACCTACAGTATTCTCTAATTATTTCTTTACCTATTAATGAATCGCCTTCATAGCCTCTTATTGTGAACTTATATTATCTATGTCCTTAAGGTCTTTGAGTTCTAAAATACCTCTAGGGTGGATGCCATAAATGATTTGAAAGGGACTCATGCCAGTACTTCTATTGACATAGTCATTATAGGATAATTATGCCTATGGTAGGGTTGTATCCCATTCAGCTCCATGTTCCTTTATTAGACACCTAAAAAATTTTCCTAGAGACCTATTGATTACCTATGTTTGACCATCATATTGAGGGTGATATAGAGAGGAGAAAGACAAATTAGTCCCAAGTTTCTTCCACAAATTTCTCCAAAAGTGGCCAATGAATCTTAAGTCTCTGTCTAATACAATTGAAAGGGGCAATCCATGGATTTGGACCAGCTCTTTAAATAATAACCCGACTATATGGGAAGTGTCATGAGTTTTCTTGCATGACACAAAGTGGGCCATTTTACTAAACCTGTCCACAATAACATATATATTGTCATGTCCTTCTTTAGTTCTAGGAAGTCCTAGAACAAATCCATACTTATACATTCACATGGTCTACTTGGTATGGGTAGAGAATTTTATAGTCCCACATTAGAAGTAGATCCTTTGGCCTTTTGACACACAACACAAGCTTCAACAAATTTTTTTACATCTATCTACGACTTAGGCCAGTGGTAGAATCTTTTCACCAACTCCAAGGTTTTGTCTATCCCAAAATGGCTAGCTAAGCTACCACGGTGCTTCTCCTTGATGATATTTTCTCTCATGGATAATTTTGGTATGCATAATTGACTACCCTTGAAAATAAAACCTTCCTGCGCTAAATACTCAGAGAAATCAATATGATAATTGTTTTCAAATTTGGTGCATACCTCATATTCCTCTTTAAAGTCTTCATCTCCTTGATACGTGTCTTTGAGAGAGATAACTCCCATTATTTTCTATTGAATTTCTTATACTGCCAGGACCCTCCTACTGAGTGCATCTACCACTTTATTGATAACACCCTTCTTGTGTTTGATTGTGAAAGTGAAAGCCCGCAAATAATCAACCCATTTGATATGTTTATTGTTAGAGTAAAAGGGTATTTTCACTTATTAATTAAATCATTATTGATTTAATTATTAAGTCACTTTTTTTCTCCAGTTCACTTAAGATAAATTTTAGGCATATAATAATTAATTCTTTATTAATTATTATCATGCAACCTAGGTTTCTCCACCTTCTGACATCCGATCTCCTTTATAAGGATTGATCTCTTTGTAATTATTATTTCTATTGCAATTCCCTCTATTCTCTCTCTAAATGAATATTTCATCTTTTAGATCATTATGAGTTGTGTCTTCATTCTTTACTTTTGTGATAGGTATTTTGCATATGGTGGATCTTGGTGATTGAATTCTTCAAATTCTAACATGGTATCAAAGCCTTGTTGTTGCAGCCCATTCTTGAGTTTTTTAAAGATTTTTTGGAGTGTTGAGGGTTTCAAGTTTTGAGATTTTTTGATGGATCTAGGGGGAGCTATTTTTCAGAGCACTTTGGACACAAACCGACCTCATGCTTGCATTCGGAAGGCCCAAAACCCTTATTTTCATATAAGGATCATCCAATTTGGACATAGTTGAAATATGGGCCCTCTTTTTGCATGCACGAGATTGACACACTTTTCAAGGAAAAATGCCTCAGTTTTCATGTCACCTCAGTTTCCAAGCCACCTCAAAATTCACACCACCGTAACGGAGGAAAAAAAATTTAAATTTACTTTTCCTTGGTACCTCCACCAATTTTGGCCAAAATTTTAGTAGTCCTACAAGATTTAGTAGCACCGCTAGATTTAGTGGAGCTCCATCAAATTTAGCCAATATTTCTTGGAGATCTTCATGTATTTGAGCCCTCTTTGGTTTTTTGCTCATATCTTGAGAAAACAGAGGCATTTTTTTCCAAACGAGATATCATTGGAAAGCTAGTTTTGAGCCCAACCTAATTTTCTAGGTTTCATTTTATGATTTTTCCATCTTGTAGTTTTTTTTGTGAGTCAAAGTTAGGGTTCATTTTTGCACTCTGGTTGCCATATCTTTCTCCTCCAGACTCTATTTTTTTAATTTCCATATGTCGTTGGAAAGATGGTTATGTTCTCCTTCTTCTTGTATGGGTCGCATCACCAAAATCTGCTCCAGGCATATTTTATTCAAGTTTTTTATTTTTGGCATTCTGGTGGATATCTTGGATGTTTCGGGTCTTGGGATCATTTTACTTGCATGGAATGACTCCTTTTTTGTTGTTACTTATGATCTTACATCTTTTTTTCATTCCTGAGCATTGTAGACATCTATTTTTGTAGCTTTTCTTGTTTGCAAATGCACTGAGATAAAGTGTCATCATTGCATGTTTGGGATCTTGCATGTTTTGTGTCTATTTGTACTCGCACTACATAATACAGTGCCATGGGGGGTTTGATCTACCTTTCTCAAGTGAGTGTTCCTTCCATGATAGTAGCCTCATTATGTGTGTCAAGATATTGATCATCCACAACACTATCATTTATATACATGTTTGTACTTTCTTCAACATGTAGTTATTGTTGGCAACCTCTTTTAATGTACCAATCATACCTCTCCATGTTTAGCATTATGGGGNGTATTTCCTACTAGTTCTAATGCTTCCTTGGTTCGATGCAGTGAGCTATGTATTCATTATTTGTTCTTATATACTAGGCGGATGCAGCCGCTGGGTACCTATGCATTTTGGTGAGATGGGTCATTTACCATATGGACACTTCTTTCATTCCTATTTTGGAGGCATCCTTCCATATTTTGATCATCTCTTTAAACTTTGGTGTTTTTTCCATCTATATCTTTGAGTTCTGATGTTTTTATTTTTTTTTTCCATCCTAATTCGGGTAGTATCATTTGAGGTCACTCGTATATATTACAATCTTCCCTACCTAATCAAATTCTATTTTAGTGGAGGTTCCAATAGCTATTCTTTGACAATGTTTACAGCTTCATGCTTCAGTGGTGTTCTTCATGTTCTTCTTTTGATTGGCCCTTTAGACTTTGGTGTTCTTTTCATCTGTATCTTTGAGTTTTGATGTTTGCCTTTGTTTTCCATCTTGATTCGAGTAGTGTCATTTGAGGGCACTCATATAGATTACAATCTTCTCTACCTAATCTTTGTTCCTATTTTTTGGGACATTCTCTAGGTTGGAGGCTTCTTCAGTCCTTCACTAGGCTTCATCTCTTTTCATAGAGGGGTTTTTCCCAATGGGTTTTCTCATTTTCTCCTCTTTACAAAGATTTTTTACTTGGGTACCTGATTAGGCCATGTTGCCAAGAACCATTTCCTACTTTCAATAGTTGTTTCTAGGATTTTAGCTTCTCCCTAAGTTTATCTTAAGGTGCGTGTTAGAGTAAAAAGGTATTTTCACTTATTAATTAAATCATTATTGATTAAATTATTAAGTCACTTTTTATCTCCAGTTCACTTAAGCTAAACTTTAGGCATATAATAATTAATTCTTTATTGATTATTATCATGCAACCTAGATTTCTCCACCTTCTGGTGTTCGATCTCCTTTATAAGGATTGATCTCTTTTTTATTATTAATTATTTTGTAATTCCCTCTATTCTCTCTCTGAATGAATATTTCATCTTTCAAATCATTATGGGTTATGTCTCCATTATTTTCTTTTGTGACATGTATTTTGCATATAGTGGATCTTGGTGTTTGAATTCCTCAAATTTTAACATTTATGACTTAGCTTCTTATGCTTGTTCAAAAATATTAAAGGATGGTTATCAGTATATAAAATGAATTATTTTGGCAATAAGTAATGCCTCCATTTCCTTAGGGACTGAACCATGAAATATAGTTCAAGGTCATATGAGGAATACCTCTTCTTTTCCTCATTAAGTTTCTCACTAAAGAAGGTTATTGGCTTACCTTCTTGGCTTAACACTTCTCCTATTGCATCCTTGCTAGCATCAAACTCGATTGTAAAAACTTTGTTAAAATTAGGTAGAGTTAGAATGGGTTGGTGTGACACCCTTTCTTTCAAGTATTCAAAAGATCCATTAGCCCCTTTTGTCCAACTAAATTTACATCTACTTCCCCCTTTGATAGTATCAATCATAGGTGCACATATTTCACTAAAAATCTTGATAAACTTTCTATAAAATACTAGCAAGTCCATGAACACTTTTTACCTCACTTACATTCCTATTGGTTGGAAAATTGACAATGGCTTCCACCTTTGAGGAGTCCATCTTCAAGTTTCCCTTTGAGATCAAAAAATCAATAAATGTTAATTCTTCCAGTAAAAAAACACATTTATCCATGTTTATCATTAGTTTCTCATCATGCAACCTTTTCAAAACTACATCCAATTGTTTCAAGTGCTCTTCTTTGGTCTTACTAAATATCAAGATGCCATCTAAGTACACTACCACAAATTGATTGATGAAAGGTCTAAAAAACTCATTCATGAGGCACATAAATGTTCTTGGTGTATTTTAAAGGACAAATGACATGACCAACCACTCATAAATACCTGCATTGGTCTTGAAAGTCATATTCCACTCATCTCCTTCCCTTATTCTGATTTGGTGGTAACCACTTTTGAGATCAATCTTTGAAAATTACTTTGCACCACCTATGATCCAATAGGTCCTCAATCCTAGATATAGGGAACCTATAACTAATTGTTACTTTTTTAATATCCCTAGATTCATAACCTCCATGTATCCTCCTTTTTAGGGGCCAATACTATAGGAACAACACATGGACTTAAACTATTCCTTAGGAATCCTTTCTACAATAATTCTTGAATTTGTCTTGCAATCTCTTCATTCTGATCAGGGGTCATCTTATAGGCTTCCTTATTGGGAAGAGTGGATCCTAGGATGAGTTATATGGGGTGACTAATAACTCTGATAGGGGGTGAAAATTCTAGCATACTTCCTGCAATTATACCCTCATACTTATCTAACAAGTCTTGGACTTCCTTTGGACCAACCTTCCTTTCTTGGGTTTTGACAGCTGGTTTGTCTTTGGGCTTCATAAAAAGGGAAAAGCACAGAGTATCTTATTCCTTGAGATTCACCATGAATTCCTTCTCATCAACTACCACCTCACTAGTCACAACATGTTTTTCTTTTCCATCATCAAGGAGAGGGGTCATTGTAAATTTCACACCATCCTTGGTTATAGAATTAACATTTATTTTCCCATCATGTCTGACATCTACATCATATTTCCAAGGTCTACCTAATAGTAGATGGAAATAATCCATGTCAACTATGTCACATAATAATTTATCTCTATACTCCCCTAATTGAAATTCTACACACACTTCTTCGTTTATCAAAGTTTGTCGCTCTTTATTCAACCAGGACACCTTGTATGGGTAAGGATGTGGTATTTATTAAACTTTAATTTATTTACCATTTCTATTGATGCCAAATTATCAGAAGAGCCAGAGTCTACTATTACTTTACATACCTTCCCAATTACCTTGCAAGTGGTTCTAAACAAAGATCTCCTTTGGGGTGGTTCCTTGTTGGTAGGTATCTTTAGAAGTGTTCTCCTTAGCATTAGAAATTCTCCTTTTTCAAGGTCTGAGGGTCTTGAGGGTGATGCCACACTTTGACTATCTTCTTCTTGAGTCAATTGGACCCTTCTACCCCCTCCTTGGCTACCAAATCCTTACTTCTATGAGCACCTATGTGCATGATGGCCAATCTAATTACAATTATAGCACCTACTAGTGAAGACACCTGACCTTCTTCCACCACCCTTCCATTTGGTCTTTTGCCTCTAAAGATTCCCCTTTGACTTGTCTCTCCTTCACGCTCTTGGTGAACTATTTCTCCTTGTGGTCTATGTGATGGTCCTCTACCTCCAAAGTTACTCTTGTCTCTAAATTTTCTTCCCACTCTTCCCCTGCCTTGCTACTCTCCTTTCCTTTTTTGTCTTTCTTCTACCCTCAGTGCCATTTGGAAGCATTTATGTACTCTTTCTGGTGTAAAGAGGCTTATTTCATCTTGTATGCTAAATTTTAGGCCATTTAGATACCTGGCCACATTTTTCTTCTCACCCTCTTGTTGTGTTTCCCTAAGAGTCAATTTGTGAAACTCTTCCATGTAGGCACTTACATATAATTTTTTTTTTGAGGTTCTACAACTTCCTATGCATTAGGACCCAATAGTCATCAGGAACAAATTGCTTCTTGACTTATGATACCATTATTCTCCATGACGATATGAGGTTCTTTCCTCCATCAATCCCCTCATTATGTATAAAGTTCCACCAACTAAGGGAAGATCCTTTCATTCAAACTTAGCAGTCTTCACCATCTAATTTTCAAGGATATCCTCACACTCAAAGTGGTTTTCAAGGTCTCCAACAAATCCATCACTTCCTTAGGGTTCATCATTCCTATGAAGACATAGATATCTACTATATTGTCCTTCTTTCCAAATCTATTCAGGGCATCTATGAAATGTCTCTGATCTACAAGAAACTCCTCTTTGTCCTTTCCAGGGTTCTCCTCTCCTTCCTCTCCTTCATCTTCAGAGAACACTTCATATCTCTTCTCCTTTCTTTCCAACTTCTTGACCTTTTCTTCCAAGGTGCTATTCTTCTCCTCCATATCTTGGAGTCTTCTAGCAATCTCTGCATTCATCCCCTTTGGAGGCATAATCCTAGCCTCTCCTTCACTTTCCTCTGCTGAAATATACTTCTACTCTTTTCCCAATGACCACTACTGCTCTGATACCACTATGATGCAGAGTGAGCAGCAATGTGGTTTTTTACAGGCCTAACCACTAGTTCTTCAATCTAGTAGCATTATCTCCACAACTAGGAATATCCCTTCATGGATTCTTTAGGAATCTCCTCAAGCACACACAAAGATATTTTCAATCTTTTAAGTTTCTTCAAATCCTTTGAGAATGGAATCGATATAGTGATCACACTTGCTAGTGTGTCCAAATCTTCATGTCCAAAAGACCCTTCAAGCTCTCTTCCTTCAAGCATGATTTGTGCACATTTACTTCACACTTCATTTTAGGGAGCGGCCTAGGGTTTTAATAGTCACAAAAAATCAATTTAGGGGCCTCACAAGACTACTACAAAGTCCATTTGATCCCACAGGAAAAACTTCTCTTTTAGGCCTAATTGGCCAGACACTCTAGTAAACTAGGAACTGAGTTTTTTAGGAATAAATTTTCAACACCCTGAAAGACCTATCAAAAAAATTATGGATTCAAATACCCTTTTTGAAATTACATCCACCAAAGAGGACCCAAATCCCAACTCCCCTTCTGTTCCCCAAAATACCCGCTATGATTAGAGACCTAATTTGCCTAATTAGGTCTAATTTACAAGACACGTGTTCACCATTGGATTCACAGAAAAAAAAACCTTTGAAATGTCTTATTACACCCATGAGAACTAAATCCAACACCAAATTGAATCTAATCACTCCCTAGGTTATATTGTGCACTAATTTGCATAAAATTGTGACCAAGCACATGGGGCTTGCTTGGTATAGGGCTTGGTGGCAGAAATAGTAAATTGAATCCTCCTATCGTATCCTCCTGGAGTCTTAAAGTAACCTACCCCTAATTTTATTTCACCAAGTTCCATAATAATCCTATGGTGTAATTACAAGTTAGGGCACATCCTCGACATACCCTAATGAGGGTTTCCTAAACCAGTTTAGACAAAATAGGTTGTATCTCCCTAAAATCCTCACCAAATTAGATCAAACCAATTTTATTTGTAATTAAACTCAATCTAAAATCCAACCATAAAATATTCAACACCTTCCCAATCACAACACAACCAAGTAGTACGGAAAGGTAAGACAGTTTCAGGAAAATAAAATTTTTATTACTTCAAAATGCCAGCAAAATTTGCATACATGTATATCCCTTTGTTCATTCAACCAATATGGTTATATATTTATACCAAATCCAACATCCATATCCAATTTTATAACTTAGAGAACCGTTGGACACGTTGTATGGTGGTTTCGACATCTTTTCAAGAAAAGTTGCAAAAGTTGTTTGACAACATTTTTCATTTCTTGATGAATCCACTTGCTAAGGCTCTGATTAGGTTCATACAAACCTAAAAAAATCTAAGACAAATTAAAATATCAAAATCCACATGATTTGACCCCTTTGACTTGGTTTGACCCCAAGGTTTATAAGCACAGCTTGTGTCAACCAGTCTCACAATTGGGGCTTTATTACAATGTAATGGTCCGATGGAACCAAAACACTTAAGAGACTAAATGAACATCTTATGTACCCCTAAGGAATCCCAAGAGGTTAACCTATGATAGAGGTGCTCCTACACCAAGCATCTCCCTTTAAAGACATCTGAACCTCTACCTCCACCAAATCTCCCCCTAGCACCTCTAAATCCCCCTCTTGAATCAACACCTTGATCTTTGTTCTTGATTGTGTCTTCTTGGCTCTCATTGATCTTCTTTGAGCCTCTTCCCTTAATTTAATTTCATCTACCTTTTTTTATGTCTTTCTTGTTTCCTCTTGAGATTTTCCTCAACCCTTACTGGAAGTTGGAAACATTCTCCCTTTTTCCTTCATGTTCTTAATCCAATCTCATCCTAGATGTTGTACCTCAGTCCATTTAGGTACCTAGGAATTTTTTGTTCTTCATCCTTGTGGTTTCCTTCCCTTATGCTTCAACTTATGGAATGCCTCGATATATGTCAACACATCCAACTCTTTTTCTTCAGTTTTTGCATCTTCCTACATGTTTGAATAGCATAATCAGTGGGAGGAAATTGATCTTTCACCATGGCTACCATCCTTCTCCAATAATTAATCTTAAACTTTTCCTTTGTAACTCTCTCCTTGCACAAAGTTCCACCATGTTAAGGATGGCTCTTTCAACTTAGCTTTGGAAAACTTGACCTTCTTCTCTTCAGTCATATCTTCATATTTAAAATGGTTTTCAAGGGCATCAATCCAACCCATTACCTCTTCACTATCCATCCTTACACCATACATAGGAAACTCAACATTTTCCTTTTTTCCACCACCATGAAATTATTTAAGCATTCTCACCATCCTCCTTTCATCAAGATCCATATCTTCCTCACTCTCTACATGAGGGTTCTCTCTTTCCCCTTCACTCTCTTCTTGGTCATTCTACTCTTCCCTTCTTAGATTCATCTCCAAGGCTTAAAGTCTTGATTGAATGGCTACATTCTCTCTTCTAACATGTCTCAAATCCCTTTCCCTTACTACATCAAGTTCCCTACATACTCTCATTTATTCATCTCTCCTTTCCCAGGTTTCCCTCAACTCTTGGACTACTCTAGCCATTTGGTTATTCTTTGGAGGCATCTACTCAACCCTCTAACCTCCAGGGTCCTACTTTCTCACTTTGATACCAATTTTACACAAGAGGTAGGGTGGAGTGCCACAAAATTAATCACAATCTACCAATGTTACAAACCCCAACAATGGTGGTCTTCCTTTTCAACTCTTTTATTCACCTTGTAGTCACTAGTTATGGCTAAATCTATATATCTTATTTGAAATAGCCTCAAGCCTTATTAGCCCACAAACTTAGACTTTTTTATGCCTTATAAAAACCTAAATTTCCCAACCAAACACTGGTTATGTTCCCTTGATGTGATTCCATCGTGTCTCTTTCCCAACTAGGACTAATTGCTAGTAGCACTCCAAAAGAGTTTTCTAAGCATAAATTTCTATACAAATTTCATCTGACTAATATGAAGATATTTTGGGATACCCATTTAGATTTTCTACAACATATCAAATTTTTTTATGTGGTTGTTTTGGAGTGAAGCGCCCAAAAAGATGATTGTCCTCTTCCTACACTAGGCCTAAAAAGTGCAGCACATGGAGTTTTTGTGCATAACTTTTATTATACCTATGATAAAAAAAAATATAAAAGGTTTCAGATACCCATTCAAGGACTTTATACAAAATATGTCAAAATGGAGTATGGTTTTTTTTTTTGTACAGATTAGGGCAAAAACAAGATTGTTCTTGTGTAAAACCCCTTGTATATTTACTGAACTACCTTCACCAAAATAGCCATAACTTTCACAAATATTTATAAAAATTGATGAGAAAAAAAGAAACATAAATTGTAATCATCAAAATTTCATTTCCAATTGGTCTCACACCATAACATCTCTACAGGTCCATACTACATTAAAGAACAACAAAAATAATGTTAGAAATGCCAGAGTTTAAACTGTAAGGAAACTCAGGTGCGGAAACAACTTCCTACACTAATCTCTAAAGGAAAGTATTGTGCAAATTCTTTTAAATCCTTACAGTTTCAGATTTGTTAACTACTTTAACAATGATATTGCAGCCATATACCATGCATATAGAAATTAGAGAATAACACAAAGATTTACCCTGGGGAAAACCTTTCGGTAAAAAACCCCAGCACTCCAAAACCTGCACAATGTATTATCATCAACACAACGATTACAACACACTTGCAATGCAAGTTCTTTCAGGAGACAATCGACACACTAAGACAAATCTAGTAGCAATGGATCATACCAACAATACACTCTTTTCCTATACCCGTCAGTAACCCTAAAAAAATGTATATATCATGCACTTTCCTTTTTAGGACAACTTCCAAAGATAGTCGTGTTAGGGTTTTACCATTCTCCGATAAAATAGGAACCCTAAAATTTTTTCCCACGATTGTGGAAGAGTGTATAGTACTCAACTTTATCAGTTGCCACGTGTCTTGCATGTCTTCACCCGTCATTTGATTTACTTCCTAACATAGCTCTTACGTGTCATAGGAATCCGTCATAAGCATTTCAGCCATGATCTCCTTACACACAATTCAAGATGCCGACACATCAAGTGGAGTGACACATCAACATGCCAACTAGACATGTACAGTCACACTTAATTACATTATTTGCAAGAAATACATTTTAAAAAAAAAATAATAAGAATAGGAATTATCCAAGGTTGAGACACCTTATTCCTAACATTCTCCCACTTGTCGAACACCTTGTAAGAGCAATAGGAACATAACAGGAACTAACCGCTATAGGCCAAAAGGCCCATAGACTCCAAACACCATCTGAACTTCGCAGTGCCCACTGGTTTTGTTAATGCATCTGCAACATTCTTCACATTATCTACCTTCTCCAAATTTACCTTTCCATCTTCCACCATATCTCTCACAAAGAGAAACTACACATCAATGTGCTTCGTTCTAGCATGGAAAGTTGGATTCTTTGCAAGGTAAATAGCACTCTGACTGTCACACCAAATAGTAATCTATTCTACATCAACACCAACATCACAACATAATCTCCTAAGCCAAATGGCTTCCTTACAAGCATGAGTAGCAACCATGTACTCAGCTTCTGTAGTGGACAAAGCAACCACAGGTTGTTGCTTACTCATTTAACTAATGGCACCACCAAACATAGTGAACACATAAGCACTGGTGGATCTCCTGCTATTAATATCACCTACCCAATTTGAATCCACAAACCCATGAATACAAACTGAATGCGGAGATCCAGAAGAGTTACCAT
>MU226991.1:884961-903182 GCA_018584345.1 Thuja plicata
CTTTGGAATATGTGCATAAGCTTCACAACCAAAAACATGAAGATGTCTAATTGAAGGCTTCTTACCAGACCACACCTCCATGGGTGTCTTACCAACAAGAGCTGATGTAGGAGATCTGTTAACCAGAGAGCAAGTAGTGGCCACAGCTTCGGCCCAAAATCTTTGTTCTAAACCAGCTCCACTAAGCATACTCCTAGCCTTCTCCATCAGTGTTATGTTCATTCTCTCTACAACTCCATTTTGCTATGGGGTGTAAGGATTTGTCTTATGTCTCTCGATTCCTTGTTCTTTATAGAACTTTTCAAACTCTATGGAACAAAACTCACCACCATTATCAATTCTCACACACTTGATTCTTTTACCAGTCTGATTCTCCATGAGAGCCTTAAATTCCTTGAACCGATTGAAAACCTGTGTCTTACCTTTCAGGAAATATATCCAAGTCCTTCTACTGTAATCATCTATAAAAGTTACAAAATATATAGAACTGGAGATAGAAGGAACTTTTACAGGACCAAATACATTAGAATGAATAAGATCCAAAAGACCAGAAGACTTGTGAGAACTGGAGTAGAACTGAACACAATTTTGCTTACCATAAACATAGTGTTCATAGAAATCAAATTTGAGATTACAATCATTCAGCCCCTCGATGAGATTTTTAGTTTTCAAGGTCCTAAGACCCTTCTCACCAATGTGGCCAAATCTCATATGCCACAACATTGTCTTTTCTGCAGGAAGCTTGCCTTCCAAAGTGTTTGCACCCTTAGGTACACTTACTGCACTGCCATCGGAACCCATTGCCACAGTCTTCTTTACTGCTCGTTCAGAT
Source organism: Thuja plicata (assembly GCA_018584345.1). Taxonomy (NCBI): domain Eukaryota; kingdom Viridiplantae; phylum Streptophyta; class Pinopsida; order Cupressales; family Cupressaceae; genus Thuja; species Thuja plicata. The sequence continues at coordinate 885,794 of MU226991.1, forward strand.
GGTGGGGATGAAGTGATAGCAGCTCTCTTCTTTGAAACAAAAGAACTATTGCACTGAGAAATGCATGCATCAAGCTGAAACAAAGTACCTCTCCTACTACCTTTAGCGAGCACCATAGAACCTCTCATCATCTTGCATCCATATTTTGAAAAGACAACTTTCACACCTACATCATTCAGCATACTTATAAATAATAGGTTTCGTGCCAAACCCAGAATGTGCATAACTCCATTGATTCCCTTTACTCATCCATCAGGAAATCTGATAGTGACCCTTGTGCATCCAACTATCTTTAGGTGAGAATCATCACCCAAGTACACCTTTCCACCATCAAACTCTTCATATTTTGAGAACCAATTTCGATGAGAGGTCATGTGAAAAGAAGCACCCGAGTCTACCAACCATGCATCATCAGATGCATGGGCTGCCAAAGCTACAATAAAAGCATCTCCATCTTCTTGAGATTTTTTGGAAGCTGAATCTGAGCCTTTCTTCTTCTTCTTCAGTTCTTTGCAGTCCCTCCGAAAGTGCCCAGATTTATCACAGTTCCAACATTTTGCCTTGGACTTTCTAGGAGTCTTAGAACTCCCACGGGATTTGGATCTTCCCTTCTTTGACTTATTGACATTCTACTTTTCTTTGTCGTTGGATCTCCCGCGAACAGCAAGGGCTTCCTTAGACGAATCAGAAGTCTTTCTTTGCATCTCCTCAGATAGCAGCGAAGACACCACATCATCCATATGAAATGTGACCATAGTACTTCCAAGAGCCATCACAAGATTGTCCCACGAATCTAGCAAGGAACAAAGCAGGGTCATACATCGATCCTCCTCCTCGATCTTGGCACCGGATGATGCCAACTGTGCAATCAATAAATTGAATGCGTTGAGATGATCAGTTACGGATCCACCTTCCTCCATTCTTAAAGAATACAACTTCTTTCTCAGGAACAACTTATTCGCCAGAGATTTGGCCTGATACACAGACCCAAGTCGTGTCCACAAAGAATTTGCAGTAGTCTCATCAAGAACATTCAGAAGAATGACATCTGCTAGATAGAGTCTGATGAGACCCCTAGCCTTCTGATCCTTGATCTCCCAATCTGCTTGAGATATTGCTATAGGTCTCACATCAAGTGAAGCAGCCTCCCATAGATCACGGTCTTCAAGCAAGTCTTCCATCTTGAGTTTCCACAACTCAAAATTAGTGCCATTAAATTTCTCCACCTCCATTCTACTGTATGAGGAACTTTCCATCTCAATATACAAATAAGATTCAGAATGCTCTGCACAAAAAACTCCCACTCAACTTGAGATTAGCTCAAAAAACCTACCCAACAACTAGGATCAAAGGTTGATCAGGCTCTGATACCACTTGTAAGGAAACTCAGGTGCAGAAACAACTTCCTACACTAATCTCTAAAGGAAAGTATTGTGAAAATTCTTTTAAATCCTTACAATTTCAGATTCGTTAACTACTTTAACAATGATATTGCAGCCATATACCATGCATATAGAAATTAGAGAATAACACAAAGATTTACCCTGGGGAAAACCTTTCGATAAAAAACCCCAGCACTCCAAAACCTGCACAATGTATTATCTTCAACACAATGATTACAACACACTTGTAATGCAAGTTCTTTCAGGAGACAATCGACACACTAAGACAAATCTAGTAGCGCTGGATCATACCAACAATACACTCTTTTCCTATACCCGTCAGTAACCCTAAAAAATGCTTATATCATGCGCTTTCCTTTTTAGGGCAACTTCCAAAGATAGTCGTATTAGGGTTTTACCATTCTCTGAGAAAATAGGAACCCTAAAAAAAATTTCCACGATTGTGGAAGAGTGTACAGTACTCAACTTTATCAGTTGCCACATGTCTTGCATGTCTTCGCCCGTCATTTGAAACTTCCTAACATAGCTCTTACATGTCATAGGAATCTATCATAACTGTTTCAGCCATGATCTCCTTACACACAATTCAAGATGCCGACACATCAAGTGACACATCAACATACCAACTAGACATGTACACTCACACTTAGTTACATTATTTGCAAGAAATATATTTTACAAAACAAATAATAAGAATAGGAATTATCCAAGGTTGAGACACCTTATTCCTAACATAAACTTCTTTATTGATTGTTTCTTCATCAAACTTTATCCGAACTCACTAACTCCATACAAACAATGTACAATGCATTTTAAAGACTTTTCAACTCTCCCAACATGAGAAACTAATCAAAACTACCCTTTAATTCCCTATGAATCTTCATATCCCTCATTTTACTTTTGCAACTTTTACATTGACAACAATTACAATATTTAGAAATATTTAAAAAATTAACCATACATAACAACCTAGGACTTAAAAAATTACAAATGGTCCATATGAGCTTATTTATGATACTAACACTAACCAAAATATGAAACACTAAAAAATTTGCCTCATGGAGGAATACATCTGCTAGGTGCTCTTGCACGAGATTCAAATCTAGTAGGAGATATTGATAGTAATAAGAGCCCAACAGGACATGTATTTACTATAGGTAAAACAAAAGTTAGTTGGATTTCACGATTGCAAGAGGTTGTTGCACTCTGCACCACCAATGAAGATTATGTTATTTCTATCGAGGTTAGTAGGGAGATGATTTGGTTATAAAGGTTTATGGAGAAATTGTGCAAGTGACAAGAGAATACAAGGCTATATAGTGATTGTCAAAGTGTCATTCATCTTGCAAAGAACTCAACCCTTCACTCTAAGACAAAACATATACAACTGTGGTACCCTTTCATACACTTTGTTTTAGAGGATGGATAATTTAAGATGAAGAAGATACACAATAGAAAGAAGCTTGCAGATATGTTGACCAAGGTAGTAACTCAATAGAAACTAAGTTATTGTTTAGTTTCTAATGGCCTTCAAAAATGATACTAATGGAAATGAGAAACAGGTCAATTCCAAGTGTGTCAGTCCAGTGGGAGCTATAGGTGCAATGGTGTTAATCTAAGAACAGTCTCCAAGTCAGAGATTGTTGGTGTGCGGTGACTTATCATGTTGCTAGGGCTAAATTTTGCTGACTATTTCAACCTCAACCCCCCCTCCCCCCACCAATTAGTTAAAAAAAGAGTACAAGGGAGCAAAGCCCATTGTGTAGGGCCTGAAGGATGATCACCTCAGTTGAGGCCTAGGGCTGGAACCTATAGTAGGGCTCTGGAGTTAGAACCCCTTCAATGAAAATTCCCTATAATTTAATAAAGGAGTTGGATATTATTTTAGCATGTAAATTGACCTTTGTAAACTATCAAAAAGGCATATAAATAAGAGGTTGTGTCTTGTGAAAGATATCACTTTTTAATTTAATTTTTGGTGGATAATAAAAAGAAGTGGAATTTTTTTCTCTTGTGGATGTACCCCGCATTGGGTGAACAACACCAAATCTCTATGTTACAGTATTTTTCTATTTTGCCTCTCTTATTCTACACTATATTTTAGTATTGTTTATTGATTTGGTCTACTTTAAAAACTAACATTTTGTTTTATTTCACATCAAGCTCATTTCTATTTTTTTTTCATTATCTTGTCCCTCAATCAACCATTTAATTATAATAATTTGTTTTCTCCATATTTAGGTCATTGATTATATTTTTTTATCATAATTAAAATATAAACATTTTTCCCTTTTCTCATTTTTTTTAGAGCTCAATATAGTGTTTTATGGGAGTGATTGTGGTCAAAATATCTTCTCTTGTGATGTTGAACCCCTACCTTTAAGGACCACACACAGACACACAATCACGTTTGATGTGACTGTAAAGGCCACCAAGAAATAGTTCATTCAACATCTCCTCCAAAAAATTTCTACTCACAAGGATAGGTTCTAGAATTTTTTAATATAATCCTTGTCTAATATCGTTTTCCATAGTTTGGAAAAATAATTAAGTAGTTGTCTACACACTATTACTATAGTATGATTGTAGCCTCTTTGTTCTATAATTTACCAAAGCCTATATCTTGTTAGAAATAATCACCAATAAATTAGTTGATTTACAATCTTATGAGAAAATATGGCAGAGACCCTAATTTAATATTATCTCCATTTTATTTTCAAATAACATCAAATATTGAATATAGTATCTTTAAAATGTCATTGATAAACCCTCTCTACATTAGGGAAAAAATCATTGATTTGCACCCTTAGGAGAAATTTTAGTGCAAACTTTAATTTTATAATGACTCCTTCAAATCTACTCCAATTGTACTTAAATATAGATTATAGTACCTTCAATATGGCCTTACAAAAATAGTCCAAAATTAGGAAATATGTTACCAAATTGATAGAGATATAAGCTTCATAATTTGACCTCTTCAGTGAAAAAAGCCATGGTTCTTGCCTTCCAAGTACAAATATCATGCTTTGATATCAGTTGTAATAAAATAATTTGTAAAAAAGAATAATATAGTGGGAAATATGTTGCAACTACTAGACATTAATTAAGAATAATAAACTAGTTCAAGGGTGTAAACATCAAAAAGTCTCTAAGGTAAAAATCATTTTTAATGCGATGATAATAATCTAACATGAAACTCCTATATATACCTAATTAGGCCATAGATGCCATCTTAGGTTGACTCAACTACCTGTATAAGACTATATTAATGAAGGTACAACTTAATTAAGAGTTACGGTGGCTACAGTCAAACTACTCATATCTCTATGTACACTCTAGGTTAAGGGCATATCAATCTCTATTCGATGCACTAAAAGGAATAACGAACTACTTAAAAATAAATTTAGGAATCACTTTCCTCTCTACATTAATGCCCTTGTTCCAACAAAAAAATTAATTTCAATAAAAATAACATAAACACATTGTGCTAAAATATGTTGTCTAATTTTTTATTAACATCAATTAAAATTTAATAATAAAAATATATCAAAACAATCCACAAACTAGATATTACTGTTAATGGTGTACTTTAATGAAATCATTTTAAAATAATTCTATTAATGTTATGCCTTACAATAAATATTACACAAATTCTAAAATAATATAAATATATTATGAATATATTGAAAACTAATTGAAATGATGAAAATATTATGTTTAATTTTTTTAAAAATATGTTGTCGAATTCATAGAAAATATTCCACAAATATCTAGTTTAAGAAAAAAAAATTAGTGATAATTAGTTTAGTACAATTGACAAAATGTGTTAAACATTGATTTTGATGATCCAATAATGTTGAAGAGTGGGATATACCATTAGGCTTTCACCCGAGAGAAGAGTGCATGCCTTATCCTTTCACCCTCTTGCTTATATTCATTGTCAACCTTGTTGTAAATACATTTTCTGGATACTTAATTTATCTGTTTTGGGGCACACATTGACCCTAACTCTAAATCTGTCGCTTCTTTCCCTTAGGATTTTCCTTCTTATATTAGTTTGTGTGGGCATATATGTCTCATAAATAGGACCACCCATCAAACTTAGTCTTTCTAGTTCAAATCGTATTTCCCACCTTCCTAAAATGACCTTTTAAGATAATTGATTATTACTAGTTGAGTAGCGCACTCAAATTATTGAATGGATCACAAAATATCTTATATTTAAAGACAAACTCTAGATCATTTATAAATTATCAAGAATATTATCATATTAGTATAAAGAATTGTAAGACTTCTATGAACAACATATCCAAATATATTATATTGATTTGTCATCATATCATTTATTTGGCACAATATTGATCATTTATATTAACAAAACACTCATTTGAAATTGCAAACCCTCTAACTCATTAGATTTCAAAATTCTTTTTGACACTAAATATATCTATAAAAGTGAACAAAAACTAAAAGTCAATGAGAACAAAGGACATGCTCTCCAAAAACTCATGCATTATATATATGAATGGATTTAAAATAAAAAAAATCATGAAAAGTTAAAAAACAAGGCAAGAGAACTATTATAGATAAATGTGTAGTGCTTAATAAATATGTTGTTCTTCCCTCTCCCAAGGAAAGGATAAGAAATAAGCAAAGAACGCACACTCTAGGAGTAAACAAAATCTTGCCATTCGTAAAGCTTGCCAACTATAGTAGTTATATATTAATGTGTTGTCCTACTCTTTATACCTAACACAAGAATATATAAATAAAAAACAAGCAAAGCAATTAGCACGCAGGCTTATTTAAAAAGCACATAGACATAACACTAGGCATGATAGATATATTGGGAATCAAGACTAAAAAATGAGAGGGGTATTAATTATAGAGGTATTTCATCTAGGGCTATGATTGAGCCAATAGTAGGGGAAAATATGAAATGTTAAAATCTGAAATGTTTAGGAAGTGATTGATTATATAGGTATTTCATCTAGGACTATGATTGAGTCAATAGTAGGGGAAAATATGAAATGTTTAGGAAGTGAGTGTTTGGAGTAAGTTGGTCATGTTGTTCTACAACTGTCAAAAATCAGAATTAGAAACGATGCTACCAAATAAAAAGAATTGTCAATTGTGAATTGGTTGACTGTGAAGTTCAATGGTTCTTATTGAGCCCACCAGAGTTCAAATCTCGTGAAGACATCTGATAAGAAATGAAGCAGGAATCGTGCCCCGGGCAAATTTGACAGAATGGAAACCCCTTTAAACGAACTATTCTCAAAAAAATAAATAAATAAATAAATAAAAATGGCTCAAGTAAATTTGGCGGGCTACTTGGACCGTTGAGTAAAATGGTACACACAAATGGAAAAGAAAGCCGAATTGTTTTTAGGGTGACTTCACAACTATATAAGCACGTAAATCGAGAAATGTTGAGAGGAGAGAAGAAAAAGATAATATTTATGGGAACTGGGTTTTGAATTAGATGGCAGCATAACCGAGGGAGGGACAAAACAAAAGTATGTTTGGTTGCAGCTAAAATAATCCAATCATTTAAGGGCTATGTCAACGCGAGAGCGCCTTTAAATAATAATAATTAAAATCTATACGCGGTTTGCCTCACTGCATATTGTGGGCCCCGGAGAAAGTTAAAGGGCAGTTTGTCTGGTGGTTTTGGAGTCGAAGGAATCTGCAATTAATGGCGGTGGAGAAGGGAATCACGAAGATGTTCTTCTCTGACGACTGACCGCGACTGTTTACAGCGGTTTCGGATGGGCGGTATTGGTGTGGGTATCTATATAGTGTGGTGGTGTGGGGAGGGAGAAGATAGATATATTAAATTTTAGTTAAAAAGTCAGCGCCGTCTAGTGTACACAAAGAGAAGTTGCAATACCTCTGTTCTGTTTCTGTTTCTGAGAGAGCTCAGAAGCGTTTTTTTGGTTTTATCGTTATGTTTTGGCAGAAGAAAGTATCGATCGGCTGCACGTAAAGACTGCGTTTTTTTCTTGTTTGTGGGAGAATTTGGCGGCGGGTTTAGCTGTTGGATTGATGCCAAAGGTGTCGTTTTGTTGTTGGCTTGATCCCTAGGATTTGGTTTTGGGGACGGGGGATTTGTGTGAGTGGGATTTTCGGTCTGGATAGGATGTGTAGTCTGTGGAAGACGATGGAGGAGAGTGATGATGGAGATCTGGAGGCGGTTGTGAGAGGGTACAGTAGGATGAATCCCTACAATTGGCAGCCTGCGTCGACGGGATTCGATCCCGGGTTCAGCTTTAGGTCGTCTGGTGGTCTGATGTTCCCCAATTTGATGTCTTTGACTGCGCCGGCTTCTCCTGTGGGAATGGATCTGCAGGATTTGTGTAGGCCTTTTTATGGTGATGGAAATAGTAGTGTCCTTAGATCTGCTTCTTCGTGTTCTTCGTTAATGTTCGAGAGTATGGAAGTGAACGCCGCTTCTTCTTCTATGTTTGCTGCTGAATCATCCCCGCCGCCTGCGGTGGCTGCTTGCATCAGAAAGCTTGGCGAGATAAAGGAGGAAAAGTGTCTGGAAATTTTAAGCCCTAGAGTTCCTGAGCCGCGGGACGTCCTGGGTTCGAAACCTGTTAAGGTCGAGCCGCTGAAAGAATGCGACGGTTCTTCGTCTTCTTTGTCTCAGGGTGCGGAGAACGGCGGGACTGCTCAGCCGGTTTCCAAAGGCCAGGGGTCCAAGAGAAGGTGAGAACCTTTTGACGGCAAAGATTGTTAAAGATTTACCAGTTCCGCCATGGCAGGGGGTTTCTGACGGATTATTTTGAAAATATTTTCGAAATTTTTGAAAATATTTTGCTTATTTTGAAAATATTTGCAGGAAATCACAGCAAAAGAGGATTGTGTGTGTTCCAGCGGCGGCAGGGAGCAATCGGCCGAGCGGCGAGAGCCTTCCTTCTGATCTGTGGGCGTGGCGGAAATACGGGCAGAAGCCTATCAAGGGTTCTCCGTATCCCAGGTAAGAGCAAACAAAATCCGATTTAGCTCAGAAAAGCGAAATTCTTCTCAGTTGTTGAGGACATCAATTCAATTGCTGTAAATGAAAATGAGTAAAAGTTAAGAAAACGCAACTGTCTGCGGAACATATCCCTCTGAATTATTCGACATACTTTGCTGTTACAGCTCTGAAGGTACCTATAACAGTGCAAAAAGTGCTCGAAAATTTTGGAAAAGAAACTGTAGAATCAGCATAGCTACGATTCTTTAACACCTTTGGTATAAATATCTCTAGGGCGTGCAGAATATTTTGGTTTTTTTGGGATAATTTAATGGCGTTTACAAGTTCAATCAATGTACACAACTTTTTGCTGACATTTGCAATCAATCGATTTGTTTATTGATGTGATTCTCTGCTTTATGCCTTTTACTGTGACAAGCGCTATGAATCGATTCACTCATTCATTTCCTATTGTGACCAAAAGTGTTTTTCCTTTTCTGTGTGTTCTTCTTCCTGTGTTTGACAGGGGTTACTACAGGTGCAGCAGCTCCAAGGGCTGTTCGGCCAGGAAACAGGTGGAAAGGAGCCGAACGGATCCCACCATGCTTGTTATCACATACACGTCAGATCATAATCACCCCTGGCCAACGCACAGAAATGCTCTTGCAGGCTCCACCCGCCAAACCCCATCGGAAAAGAATGCTCCGGCGGAATCTCGAGCACAGAAGCAAGATAATTCAGAGACAATCATAATGCCCGAGAATAATCCCGACGGAGAGCATAATAACCACAATAATGACAGTACTACCAGTGCCTTTTCTGTCGCCGGCGGCGGGGGTTCGATTTCTTCGGCGGACGGGGAGAATTTGAGCAGCGAAATGATACAGGATGATCAAGATCCGGCGGCGGCGGCAGAGCTGCGAAATCTTTTCAGGCCGGAGGACGATTTCTTCGCCGAGTTAGGCGAGCTGCCGGAACCTCTCAATATTTTTTCACGGCAGAATTTCGACGACGACAAATCCGACGAGGAAGAAGCGGCCAGCTCAGTGGTCGATCCCTTCAATCTATTCAACTGGTCTTCTCTCAACCCCACTCCTTCTCCGTTTGTAGACACTAAAACAGCCATGTAATGTAATCATGACGCCATGAATCTTCATGATCACAAACAACAGCTCTATTTATTTGCATATCTCATCTTTCTTTTCTTTCTTCTTCTTCTTGTTCTAGTATCCTAGTTCTGGCATACGAATCCAATGCAATGAGACATCGTATTTTAAATCCCAGGCGGGTCGAAGAAACGCCCATTTAAATAACCGTCTCCAGCGGGACTTTTGTGGCTCGCTGGTCGCGGGTTCGATTCGCAATGCATTGCATTTCGTATGCGTATTAGATGTGTACACTGAAGCCTTTGCCGCTTCCTAATGTTTCGAGCAAAATGTGTATACTTTCTCGAGCGACCATGTTTCCTAATCTAGCATTAATTTCTGTATGTAGAAATATATATTCATTTCTTGCACTTTCTTGATTTTCATTTCATTTCTTGCACTTTCATGATTTTAATTTAATTTCCTGGGTCAAACTCCAGCCTCCATTAAAGCTCAGAATAGCACGGACTCGAGTTTCTGTCAGATGATGCTACAATTGACATTGACAGAGTATATTATATCAATATGTGTGGGCTGTGCTGTGTGCATGGATTTGGTGTGAGGAGAAACGAAGTCTACGTGAAACTTTTTGGGCAGGATTTTCTTTCTTTCGATGGGACGGACAATGGAGTGGAGTCATCCAAGAAAACTTGACAAGCCTTGTAAAGTAAACACGTAGTCTTAATTCTCTTCCCAAAAAGCGCAATCCCCCAAAACTTATTGGTGTGGATACTCCACAGACATTCATTTCTTTAATCTCATAGAGCATGCCATGAATAGCAGTTTCTGTCGGTAACCGTAACTATTCTGCTTATTAGACAAGTGTGTTTTTGTTGATTACAGTAGCAGGATGACTAATGACTGCATGAGCTCGTAGAATCTTCATGACAATACACATAACTGCAGCCGATACGGCCATATCTTCTACTGATTCTTTTGTTCAGGGAATATATATATAAATGTCTGTGTATGGGGAATGCAACTTGATTCTTTCTTTTACTCACGAGATGGGGATTTCATAATAATGACAGGAATGTTCACAGAAGTTTCATGATATCAGTGCTTGTTTTTCTTTGTTATTTTTAGGTCAATTATATCTTTCATTGATCTGTTTCAGCAGCCTCCAACAATAGTTTATTTCCCTTATTTGCATTTTGTTCATCTGATAAGGCTTGGACGGTGGTCTTTGATTCTTCCATAGATGATAGGTCTGAGGAGTTGTGTCTGTTACAGATTACGACTGATATGTTTTGCATTCTGGGCTTTGATCGATGCCTGAGAATGACCCTCACAAGAGTCTAGATGCAACGCGCATAAAAGAACCCGAATTCTAAGGCAATAAGTGGTTAAGAATCGCCAATGCTGTACAATATAAGTGGAGCTAAAATGACGTACAATATCAACTTGATCATTGCGTAGTCAGCTAAATGATTTTCAACGAGTTTACTGATTTTAATACTTCTCAGCTCATTGTATATTACATATATTTTTTCTTATTTTAGCACAAAGTCTGATGTACAAGACCTACAAAAGAGAGTTATTTTTAGCAAACATTGGTCATAATTAGTTTTTTTGGGGGGTTACACAGAAGTATCTTTAATATCCCATAAAACTTATCTTATCTGTAATGGTTTATTATATTATCTTTTTTTAAAAATAAAGTTATGATTTATTGGAGTCGAGAGCTTTTGGATGGGATTGTGTATGTTTTTCTCTATCAATGATTTGAATCATATTCTATGACTCATCATCTGGATGGTGAGCTATACAAGAGAATATCCGTAATGAATCATATAGTATTATTCAATGTTATAGAAAAAAACATACAAAGTCAAATTCACAAGCTCTCAAATTTCGTAGACATAGACTATGGAAGCCTTCATGATTTTTTTGTGTAATATATAATATAAATATAAATTGGTATAATGTAATTTAGTTTGCTTACATTTTTTTATTTTTTCTATTGATTAAAAGTATTATATCTTCACGATAAGTTTCTAAATTCGATTATGCGAGTTTTTGAATCAACATTTCAAATCACATTCATAGGATGAAAGACTGCATGACAAGTAGGAAAAATGGCGGTGGTTCACAGAGCGTGATCTAAAATATTGATGTAAATAGTCGTTCAATTGAAACTACAAACAACATATTATCAACATAATAGATTGTAGAAATCTAAAGTCATTAAATAATATATCTTTATAAATAGTTTGTATTTTATATAATTTTTCAAAATATTTTTGATATAAAAGTTAAAAATTTGATACTAAACCTCCATTAAAAAAAAAAAAAAACCATAATTTTCCTATCATCCTTAAAAAAAAAGTTAATTTATATCTTTCAATTTTCAAAAATCTTTCACATCTTTCACATGAAATTTCCAATAAATTTAATTATCAAGTAATATTTATATATTAATATAATTTATAGATTAGATCCCTTTGATTGAAGTAAATGTATACTTCTAGATGATGAGACACTAATTGTCATGTGCAAACACATTAATCAATGTTGGGTATTTTCAAAGCCTCACAATTTAAATTGTCACTAATGGCATCTCCCAAAGACTTTTGCTCATGTCAACTTTAATTCTCTTCAAACTAAAATAAATCAATTAATATCATGATTAGCATTAGAATGTTGTTGATGCCTTATTATTATTTTTCTTTATTATTTGTACTTGTTAATTATTACTTCGGGTCATTTTATTCAATCTAAAGATCAAGGTTTCATAATTTGATGTGGGTTAACATAAAATTAGTGAGAGTAACTTAGAAATTATAATAATTCAATTATAACAATTGTAATATATGGTATAATCAATTGCGACTTATTTAATCATATGAGATAATGTAATGGCTCATACATAATGTCTAAAATTTATATGATCGGAAATTATATTTAAGTTATTTGAAATATTGTGTTATAAGAAATTATTGTTAAAAATTAAGGGACCAAATGGAAATATAGGAAAGATATATCTATTAAAATATAATTATTTTAATTAAAATTTATATAGATGATTTGTAGGCTTTTTTTTATGGAGGTTCTACATTCACAAAAGTCATTTTTAGTTACCTGATATACGAGCTTGAGCCTTAGTCGTACCTATTTAGCCAAGAGTCAAGGACTAAGGGGTATCCATTTTGCCAAATTTGTCTAGGGCACGACCCCAACCTCATCCTTTTTTTTCAATGTCGAAGCCTTGCACTTAGCAAGACTTGATCCCTAGTGAGCTCATTAAGAACCTTTCAACTTCACTGGTAGACCAATGGTTCAGTGAGAATAGACACGGTCAATTGTACTTATACAAAACATTCTAAAATAAAGTCAAGGATTAAAGTACATATTAAATACTTTTTGCATTACTTTACGTGAACATTAAAAAAATAGCTTAAAATTCATAAAGTTTAGTTTTAATTCAAAAATTATTTTACTATAACAATTAAAATATATGATATAAATGCATAATAAATTGAACATCATTGTATCTATATAATTATAATATATTGAAAATCTTACAAATCTCTTAAATGATAAAAACCATAAAATAAAAACATGTGTTTTTTTAATTATTATCAAGAGCAATACTAGGGTGCTCACCCCAAGGAATAAAGGCCCAAGAAAGGCCACATAGGAACATGCCACTATTGGCCACTTATAACACATAGGCCAAACATGTCATTAACAAGACACAACCAAAATATTACTTATAGACAGCCTGCCAAAGTGGGGCAAACTTACCACCAAACTGAACCACTACACAACAATTACTTAGGCAGGATCCAACAGAGGGCCAAGACATGTTAACACAAAAGGATACATAACTTTTATAAATAATTATAACATGATATGTACATAAGACTAATAGTTTAAATTAATAAGAAAAAATTGGTTGTGAAACATATCAATTAGACCTTTTACTATATAATTTTCGCAAAAATATCATATAATATAAATTCAACTCAATGAAAATATGACATAAGTATTTGCTTCATTCTATCCAAATATCTTGGTACTTTAGAACAACATAAAATATGTAGAATCGTATATGAATATATTTGTATTATCTAAATATAAAATTAACTAAATTATTTTTCAAATTTAGATATTTATAATATCATGCATATTTTTTGATAAAATATTACTAAACTTCTAAAAAAAATTGATAAATTATATGAAATTTATAAGTTAAATAAAAGGAAACATTTTCCTACCTTACATTAATTCTACTAAGGAAACATAAATTTTTGTCTTATTTCAATTTAGAGGAAATTGAAGGTGTACTCATGGTACAAGAGGAGACAGATATGAGAACACATGTTAACACAAAAGGATACATAATTTTTTATAATAATTATAACGTGATATACATAAGACCAATAGTTTAAAATAATCAGAAAAATTTGGTTGTGAAACATATCAATTTGACCTTTTACTATATAAAATTTAACTCAATGAAAATATGGCAGAAGTGTTGCTTCATTCTATCCAAGCATCTTTATACTTTACATGTGCATAAAATATTTAGAATCGTATAAGAATATGTTCGTATCATCTAAATGTAAAATCCACTAAATTATTCTCAAATTTAGATAAATAATATCATGCATATTTTTTTGATAAAAGATTTCTAAACTTGCCAAAAAATTATTTGATAAATTACATGTAATTTAAAAGTTAAATAAATTGAAACCTTTTCATGCCTTATATTGAATCTGTCGAGGAAAGACAATTTTTTGTCTTATTTGAATGTAGAGGAAATTGAAGGTGTACTCATGGTACAAGAAGAGAAAGACATGTTTTCTAAAACACTCATTTAAATATTTTTAGAAAGTAAAAATAAGGTAAAAGTAGAATTTTGTATTCATTTAATCAAATGAGTGTGTCATGACCTTCTTGCGTACTAATACACATGTTTTTAGTTTATAGATATATGTTTTGAACTCACATAACTAACGTCTACATAGTGCCAACATATCTAGCATGATAATTTCTCCTACAAACTACATGTCATTTCTTCTAGCACTATTTATATAATGAATCTATAAGATAAAATAATGCTAAGCACATATAAATATGCATAAATGAGAGAGAGATGATGCTTTTATTATTTAATTTTTACTAATTTATGGTGGAAACTTCTAAATAGAATAAAGACTTCAATCATAAATATGTATGAGATGCTTTCTATTTGTGACAATAATAATAAAAAAAAATATTTTTAATGCAACTTCTACCATCCCATGTGTGCAGGATAAATACTATATTCTAAGAACTAGTTGCGTGAATTAACAAGTATACGTATCTCTTTGTTAATTCTATTTAACCATTTTCTAGTTTTTTCTACTACTATAGGTCATATTGCAGACACCCATTCTTATCAATTAATAGTTATACATTCTCAATATGCATCAATAGTCCATTCCTTACATCAACACCACCTTAGAATTTTTTAGTGTTATTTACGTGTCTAGCTACGTCCCTTTTGACCACAATTAAAATTTTGCATACCATATTTGGGCTACAACATCTCTTCATCAACAACCCACAACATGCTACCCATCTACATTTTCATTAACAAGTTACTACCAACATTAGTCATTTTATATTTTATTTAAATCAATTATGCATATTATGATCTATCAAATATCATGCACAGATCAATTATTATTCATTTTATTCTATAATTACTTTAATTTGACATCTATTAACAATTATAATCAACCAATGCACACTCAAATATATTAATTATTAGTATATTTTTCTTTCTCCTTCTAACTACTACATGCCACTTGTGGGCAAGTGACAACTCATGGGGGATGTGTGTCATTCTTATATTGATTCACAAATATACAGTAATTTATTTTTTATATGATTATTATAATGCACAATGTAACCCTCCAAGTCACCACCCCACCTTACTCCTATTATACCTACACAAGTGAGAGCACTGTTATCCCTATTTACAACCTAACTTGTCATATTATTTTTGAAAAGTGTCCATATTTGACTTTGTCTACTGAAAAATAATAATAAATCTAAGAAAACTTGTCACAATAAATTACATACAATGATAATGACATATCGCTTGTAATATAATAGGAAAAATGTATAATAGTTCCTAATTTTTTACAAGTTGGTCATGCTAGTAGGTAAAAGATGAAATAATAGTACCTAAACATCACACCATCTTATCGTAAGAGGAATATAGACCTCCAAATTGACTCCGACATAAACTAAGAGGCATAATTATCACAAGGGACATACCATAATATAATAACATATGTATAATACATATAGAATAGAAAGATAGTATAAGAGAATGATAAACAATAAGGATAGGAACATAACCTGATAAGATATAAATATTTGTATAAGATAAGAACATGAAGATGTTATATTATATTCTATTAAATGATGAATAGTTTTTTTAGTAATTGTTGATACACTATCATGATGAATGGACAGGTGTGAGTTAATTAAATACAAGTATTTAATTAACCTTAAAAATGTTTTTTTTTAAGAGTTAACAATTGATAAATAATAACAATGACGAAGCAATATAACATAAGACAATACATACTCATAAATGTAACTCATTTATAGATTACAAATCCTGAGGGTTTCATGATGCAGAATTACGTGAGTTAACTTCTCTACTAAATACAATAAACTATAAACAAACTCCATATAATGAAAATGAATAATCAACAACATCATTTCATAAATGAAATCTAGATACAACAAATACCATAAGGTATACATAATGAACCAACATCCACTACACAAGTCGCAGGGTATGTGATAAAACCAAATATAAAGTACAATACAATATCCAAGAATGTCACAAATGATATAATGAAACAATTATACAACATAAGAAAGATAAGAGCAAGTATCCAACAATGAGGAACAAGAAGATACAACTGCAAGAAGGATAATCCAAGCAAAATTTATGAACGTTGGATCTCAATGGTAATAAGAATCACTACCACCCGACCTCATGGAACCAAAGGTCCACTCCTACCATGCTGGGGAGATAACAACAGGCCCACACACGGGAAACAACCAAACAAGAAATACTAAAGCAAAGGTACACTGGATAAAAAGGTAACAAGAAGATTTCAAGGTTAAACGTATGAAAGATCAAGAGACAAAACAAGTGTACCAAATACTCACGTAGGAACCTAGAACACATATAGGGAAGTGTCATCACATAAGTCTATCCTTGAGTTACCCTAGTAGCCCCTCTAGACCCTGGCCCCAAGTGACTCTATGTGGCTCAATAATCCTTTCATACAAATAAAGATTTTAACCATGCAAGACCTCGATCAAGCATCTTCTCCCACTCCCATCCTTAGCCTGTACTAGCACTCAAGGCATGGGCAACGCACATATTTATCTTATTAATATTTTCTCTCAATTAATTTCGTTAAGTTATCACTTAGTAGGTCACTTACAATAAGTTACCCTAGTAACCTCTTAGGGCCCTAGCTCCCATTGTAAGCCACTTCCCCTCTATGCTCCTAAATAACCTATCCTAATGCTCCCAACCACAAGACCAAAAGAAGATAAAGCCAAAACCATAAGGGCCCGTTTGGTGCATGGCATTAACTTATCCAGAATAGGCCTATTCTAGAATAAGGACCTATTCTCGGATTAACTAATCCTCAAAATGAAAGCTGGAATAAGGTTTGGACCTGTTTGGTGCACCTAGAATATGACTGGGAATTAATCTATTGTGCGTTTGGATCCCATAATGTGGAATTGGAATAAGGATTATTTTTCATTTTTTTTTAATTAATTTGAACAATATGTATTTTTAACTTGTTAAAAAATTATAATTATAAAAAAAAAAAATTTCTTACAAA
>MU226991.1:912290-935542 GCA_018584345.1 Thuja plicata
GGCTATGCTGATTGCCAATATCTTCTTAGGATGGATTCAGATATAGAGTTTTTGTGCGACTTCCTATAGAAATGAATTAGCTTGTTGATGTTGGGATGGATCTGATCCATGGAATTAGAATAATTTGTAGAGGAATTTGTGAAATAATAGCTTTATCAGATTGTGCATTGTCCAGTAGCTAGGGAAAGTTCTTGGCTTCAACTTACAAATTATATTGTTTGTATTGTGTGGATATGCAGCTTGACATCTGAGGAGATGCATTTAGGTTACTATCAGCACATCCATTGATGTCTTTCATTTCTATGCATCATGTCGACCTACTTCAACCTGTATTTCCAAATCTTAATTCTCTAGATAGCCTCTGAATATTCATGTCAGTCATGGAAACTGAGCCTGCTAGTTTTCTACAGCAAGCTATATGCTACAATCATACAGAAAAATTATCATTCTCTATTTCTCTTGGGTATGTTATCCAGGTCTTTCCAAGTATTGTATTTCCTAGGTCAGGTGGCTTTCCATTGTAATAGGAAATTTTTCAATTTTTTGGGGGCTTTATCCAGCAAACTTGTTTGTTGGATTGGTTTTGAAGACTTTCAAATTATCCAACAGATCTTAACAAATGAGATCTCCAGCTGTGGACCTTGCCCCTAGAATAGAGAACCATGATGAATGCAAGCATGAGTCCCATAAGGTGGCTCAAGAAGCATAACATTTTAGGGTGCAAGAGGTAGGTGCAGAATTTTAAACATGAAAATCCAAGCTAAAAAAATAGAGCGCCCAATCTACCGATAAGTCTAAATGGAGTCCAAAATAACATAAATATGAAAAGTACAGAATGAGGGGATAGAAAAGCCGTAAGAGGAGTGGAAGCAGCAGGGAAAAAACTCACTTTGTCGTGCGCTTGCATCTGAAAAAGCCTTGTCGATAAGTAAATATGTATATTTTTCCTCAGCGACACCCGCTGCTGTTGTCATTGTTGTCGACACTCACTATTGCTGTCATTGTTGAAGACCTTTGTTGCTTCGGCCGCCACTGTTATTGCTGTTGAACTTTGTTGCCTTGGCCTCTACTACTGTTGTTGCTGTCGAAGACAATGGAAGAAAGAAAATGCACACAAAAACCTACCAAAAACCCAAAACCCCTAAAACGTTGTTCACGCATGGACCCGACAGGTTTATCAATTTTGCTAGAATTTTAATTTATGAATGCTTTTTTTTAATCCATGAATAGCTTATTCTAGAATTCAAAATGAATTCCAGCTTTTTTTTTGAATTAACTAATGCAAGAATAAGCCCAAAAATGGGAATTAGTTTTCTTATTCGGGAATTTATAAAATGCACACAAACAATGAATTAATTTATTCACGAATTAAGTAATTCCTATTCCAGGTTAATACCCAGCACCAAACGGGCCCTAAAAGACTTCTCCAAAAGCATTAAATCACAGAATTCATCAATGAAAATGCTGGAGCATAACACAAAATAATACATCCTATACAAGGATCCAGATTGTCCAGCCCATAATGGACATCTCAATAAGTCATCCATCCCATAATGGATATCTCAATAAAAAATTACCAAATCTCATAATCTCATATCATGAAATCAATGATACTCAATAGTATCAAAGAATCTCTCTCCAACATGGAGTAAATCATAATAAAAAAATACCATCACCCAAAACATTGAACAATCAAAGTAGAAGAAACAAGGTGACCAAGTGAACAAATCAGAATTCAACACAATATTGGTTGTCACCTCTAATAGTAAAATAACATAAATATAAAGGACTCAAGGAACACATGAAATCACTCACAGATGTACCCAAGACAATGCATAAACCAATCATGAAATAAATAGGTTATGAACTTTTCACAATATGAAACCCAAAGAGAAAAAAGGCATAAAATCATAAGATAGTACAAGTCCAAAGATAAAACTCCCCCAGAGTAACAACCTACCCACACTGACACTTAATAATACCAAGATCACATGAGAGAAGGCATGCATGAATTTGACATATTATTTAACTTCATTTACATAGCATCATCATATTTATTAAAATACTCTTAAGTCAGAAATGACTTAGTTAATAACATAAAGTATGCGCATGGAACATATATGATGTTTTAGTGAATCTTTACGATCTTTAAAATTGCATTATAAACTGTTAGACCAGTCATATTAATTATTTAATAATTTTCAAATTGATTAATTTTTAATTAATAAGACTTATTAACAATTTTAAATTTATAACAGTGAGTTTTTGTGTGCTTCCTCTATGCACATTAGTCAATAATTTGAATGGTATAATCTCATATGAAGTGATACAGATCTGCAACTTATATCAAAATAAAGATCATTTAATTTCACATATTTTTAGTTCTTTCCAGTGCTAAAGATAAGGTCATTTTAATGGTTTAAAAATTAAATCTCTGTAACAACATTGTTCGGGAATGAAGGTTACTAGTTTGGTAAAAAGACCATAACTTTGTTTTGAACCGTTGGATCGTCATAAAAATCAGGGAACATATTTATAACAATATTATTTAAAATCATACCGAAGATATTTTCCTAATTGTGTAATTTGAAAATGTTATGGGTGAATGTTCATTAGTCTCTGATTGAAAATCAAACTCAAATAGGCCTAATTTCACTATAAAAGCCAATATTTGACCATTTCCATACAAAGGAACCTTATTTGATTTTGATATATGTTAACTAAAATCCAAATGGGTACCTTAAAGTGTCTTTATATTTTTAAGGTGACATCTAAAATGAGAATTATTCCCTACCTTGAGTCTTCACAACCCTAATCCAAAAACATATGTTTTCAAACCCATATCCTTACATACAGGTATCTATAATACACATAGTTCATAACAAAGGATTCTTCCATACAATTGAAACTTATGCAACTAAATTTGTACAATTTGGTAAAACCTTAATGGATATACAACAAAATGTATCCTTTTTAAATCATTCTCTCCTAGGGTTTCCATACAAATTCTCACAGAATACCAGACATGTCATAAACACCCTAATCATCTATATAAATTTTAGAAATAAAAAGAACCTTAAATGAAAATCAAATCACAATTAAGCAAGCACGGAGAAAACAATCTTTCTAACAGAAACTACAAAAAGATTCAGAAACTTCTACCTTGAAAATGCTAGGTAGACTTGCTAAGAAGAAGAAGAAGAAGAAGAAGAAGATCATCTAATCCCTATTTTATTATTCTTATAAGGTTCTATCATTTAAAATTTATAATTAACATTTAATTACTCTTTTACTTACATCACAAAAAAATATCACATTGACCTTCATCCATGCATACTGAAATCTAACCAAATCAAAATGTAGAAAAGATGCAACAACATAAGCATGCTCAAACAAGGGCTCACGAATTCACGTCACCTCAAAAAATTCAGAGAAGGTAGTCAATCAGATACTTGTCCACTATTTCAGGACAATAATGGCTTAAGTTGGGATTTGGACCTGTCTGTTATCTCCCCTCTCATACCATTGAGATATTGCGATAAGGCATGCTCATCCTAGCAATTTAGGGGAGTCGATGCCCGGTACCTGCAAACCCGTATCACAAATTTGAGCATGTATATAATGTATATATAATAAACAATTATAGGGATCGGTCAAACGTGTGGATCTTGCAATGCAAGTAACGTCTCCATCCTCTACCATAAAAAACACATCATACAGAAATATAAAATAAACACATCACACAATAATGTAAAAGATATATGCCAACCATACACATGCAAGTATGAGGTGAGTAAAATCATCGTTACATATACATAATCATCATGAAAATAACCAAACTATTCTGGCATCAATATTTGAAAGTAAATTTATGGGTGGGCACTACATACACCCCCTAAAATTAGGCTTAATCCTGGAAGCTGACAAAAAAATAAAGATTACAAGGTTTACATAAAGGTTCTACAATGGTTCCATTGGTTTTTTTTATGCTGTAATGACTGAACAACAATCTTTTCAATTTGCAATAGATATTTAATAGAAGCCAACTCCAATTATTTCACAATAGAATGAAAAGGACAAACTAAGAAGCACTCATACCATGCTTCTACACTTCAGGTTTTTCTATACCAAGGAGGGGATACCCTTTAATACCTTCAAATAATCTATGTGGTATTAATCAAGCATGAATCTCACAAAAACTCAACCTACTGGGAGTTACTAGATAATTGGCTAATTACCCATTGAACATCACCATGAAATGGAGCATGAGATAAATAGATCACAACAAACTTGTACAAATGTAGGACATAATGGATTTTATGTTGTGTTTGCAGAAACATAGCCAATATATAACTAGACATGCAACAATATGGAACTTATCAGTCTTTGATCAACGCTTTATCCGTTAAGCCATACTCTAAAACAAATACAATATGCAGAAGTCAATTATTATCAGAGATTCCAGGCCATAAACACAACTATCCCAAATCCATACTACTTATAAAATCCTAGTGTATATCAAGATGAATCTATGTATTAATTAGAGAATCATTTAATTTGATCATTGATCAAACTCTAAAATAATTACATAAACACAGATAAACTCTATGCTAATTAATTGGAAAATTTATAACTCATAAGACATAACACCATGAGAGAGATTGGAATCAGAATCTTTGTATTAAGTTTAAAGAATCATACTTCTGTACACAAGATGTAATCAAAGATAACCTATTCAATAATGTGCAAGAAACCTTCCAACTTTATTTCTAATCTTTAAACCTATCTAGTACATGTTATGCCCTGGATACCCGTCCCTACATTTTGTGGGAAAAATGTTGGGTCCCCTCTTTTCACTTTTAGCTCTTGCCTTGCTTTCTATCTTCTTTGTTTTTCTTTGCTTCCTTCTCCGGGTTTTCCTTCCTGCAAGGTTTGTTTTCTTTCTGTGTTTGTCTTTCGTGTCTCCGAGACTTGGTTTCGGAGTTTGTTTGTTCGTTCCAGAGTTGGATTCCAGACTCCTAGATTCTCCGCCATGATGTCTTCTCCTCGAAGGAAGGTATGGTTGCATGGAATCCCCAGGCCCAGAGTCTGGAGGTCTGTTTGTTCTCAAGTTTGCGGAGGAGAAGGTAACTTGCTTTTACCTTGGGTAAGAATAGAAATTACATGCCACTTTTAAAGTTACCGCGATTAAAAACACTTGTGCATTCAGAGCGATTCTTAGGTGACTAAACTGTGATTAAGATGCGAATTACTCTGTGCTTAGTGGGTTATCACCAGTTGATGTGAGGTACCTGTTCATGGTCATTTGAAGGTAAAACTTGTTACAGGAGTGCTCCTGGTGTGCTCTTTCCCTGCTCTTCTTTTGACTTCCAGGTAGGTTCTCTAGTTCCTGCCTTTGTTCTTTTGGGTGTTGTTTCCACTTTATTTTTTTGGTTTTACGGTTTGCCTCCTGTGTTTTGTGTTTTTGGTTCACCTCCCGTTGGTGGGTTGGCTCTGCTAGAGGGTCATCCACCCTCTGCACAGTTTTAGATTAATGTATACATTGTGTATTGTCTTAGGTTAGTTCGTGTATATATGTAAATGTTGTTTAAATCTTTAAAAAAGCATGTAAATGCTATATTTTTGGTGTGTATATGTTTCAGCCTTCGGCCCTTTGTATTTTTATGTCTATATCCTGTATATCCTTTCGAGTTTGCAAGTTCCTCACGCTCTATCATGTGTTTTCACTCATTAGACCGAGCTCGATGAGACGGAGCTGCCACGGCTCAAATTTGGTACCTCACTGGCTCGAGCTGTGATAGCTTTCTCTCTCCTCTGTCTCATCACCTTAATGGAAAGATTAATTTCCCATGAGTGGGCATTCAAGCTATGTCCCATCCGGCATTCATTTTACCCTGTGTCAGCCCACTTGTTGCTATTAATGCCTTTATGTTGCTTGTCACTTGACCACGTGCCAACCCACGTCAGCCAAATACGGTTTCTTACTGGTCACATCGGCACGACAACAGCTAGATTATCCGGGCTCTGGGTCCCAAGTAGTCCCTGGTCCAGCATCTCGCCTTTGTCATTTGGTTTGATTTCCCTCAAATTCCTACTCATGTCTATTGCATGTATTTCGGGACTTTTGGGTGTATGCTAACACTTGTTGAGTAGGTGCAGTGTGGTGACAATTTTTCCAGAGTTCCAATATTCTTTTATATGTATCATGGTCTAACGGTTCTCCAGTCTTGTAGGTTGTGGATAAGTTGATCAAAGATGTATGAAGTAATCACCCCTCCTTCTGGCCTAGAGTTTCCTACCACATCCACCCGAGCGGTAACCAAAACCAAGGTCGAGAGGTTGTTGGCGAAGCTACCCTTGACCTCCAAATATCCAAAGGAGGGTGCCCTTGTGGGATCAAAGATAGAGTCCAGAGTTCAAGAAATAACAGAGACAGGGCCCGGACCTTAGATGGAAATGAAAGGCTTGATTCAAGCCATTTACAGGTTGAAGGCCACCAAAGACAATATGGCCACTTAGATAGCTGCCTCTGACATCATCAAGGTGGTGAACTTCCCATGTTCGGTGCAATTACCAGAGTTAATACTCTAGCTAGAAACATTGTACAATGCACCAACTCAGACTGTCCTACTTCTAGATCCCCGGCCACTACAGTACCCAACAACAATCGTCACCCTGGACGCAGCAACTTTTTCCTCAGGGCTGGGGATCCCACAGTTCAATGAATCCATTATCCAGAATCGGGTCCAGACGTTGCAAGAGTTTGAGGATGCTGGCCTTATCTCCCGGCAACATCTCAATAGCCACTGGCTGAAAATCCCAAAGAGAGATTACAGGAGGATGAAGTTGGAAATTCATTGCAGGGAATTCAAAGAGCCCATTCAGGCGGGCATTGTGTTCTTATGCAGGATCTTCAAATTACCCCATGCCTGAGATTTCTCAGCATGGATGTACTACTTTCTATACTGCATCACCACTCATAGTTAGACCTTCAACTGGGCGACCCTCATATCCAACCACATGGACAAATAGTTAAAGGGGGTTGTCCAGAAATCCAAGTTTTACATGATGTCATACATGCTATGGGCGCTAGCGGAACAAAGACCGACTCTGCCAGGTTTGGGAATAGTTGGGGAACTTGGAAATAGGCCAGGCCAGGTAACACCATGGGATCATTATCCCTAGGTGTAATGGGAACTTAGCTTCTCAAATTTATGTCAGGTAAATGATGCTTTCATTTACCACAACATCCTAACACTTACTCAAAATTCTGGGTGCCAACTGTCACAAGCAGAAATGAATCTAGTCAGCAGCTATGGCTACTATTTTATTCAATTCCAACACCACACCTACATTCGGGTGACTAGCTTCAATGGGAAGCTCCATCTTCTTCCCCAGTATTGCAGGGACAAAATTATTCTTTTAGAGTTCTACTGGTAGATGATGGATCTACACGCCTTCTTTACATTAAAGAAGGTCATCAACGTCCCATTCCCATTCTCATGCGGGAATTATAAATGCAGCCTCACCGTAGCCCGAGAGGCAGACAGTGAATTGAAAAACCTGGGGATGGTGGAATTCCACCACGCCTGGAAGAACTATGATCCTCTTGGAAAGATTTCCCTAGCACTCCCCCGGGCGTCCCCGCCACATGAAGTAGATATTGAAGATTTTTGGGCAGACTACCAAGATAGTTTTGATCTCCGGGCCCGATAGCATTCATAGATGAGCAAAGGGCTCATGAAAGCACTTGACCTTCAGAATTTCCTGAATGGATTTTTAGATGACGTGCTGCTGGAGGATCCAGCACATAAAGAACAAGGACTAGACAAACTAGATCTCCCTCTAGTGGACTGGGCCACCCCTGAAGACCTAACAATTGAAGGGGTATGTCACCCCATTTTAGAAGCAAGTCACCAATATTTTTCCCGGGTGTGCCCTAAGAGCACCCAAAAGAAACCAATGGTCAAAAAGGCCACTCCCTCTTCAGTCGGTGCCAGACCTTCCTCATCTTCTGCAGCCGCCAAACCAAGCACGAGAAAAGGAAAAGAGAAAGAGGGCACTCCATCCAAGGTGCCTTCCCAAGTTCCCACCCTTCTAATGGCCTAGCTACATCAACAAATAGATTCGGAAAGGCTGGCCAACCAACAAATAAGTACACAGGTATCCTCCAGCCTCCTTGTAGCTCCAATGGCATCTGCTCGCTTGGTAGGATACCCATCGTTGGTTGCAATGATGAGTAGACAGACTTTTGCTGAGGCAGAGTCTACTAGTATTCTGGACATCAGGGCTCCACTGATGAGAAAGAAGAAGAAAAGGGTGACCCCTACACCAAGCACAGTCACTAGTCCTGGTATGCTAGAGGTGCCCCTAGTAGTCATTGAACCAAGCACGAACAAAGGAAAAGAGAAAGAGGGCACTCCAGCCAAGGTGCCTCCCCAAGTTCCCACCCTTCTAATGGCCTAGCCACATCAAAAAATGTAGTCAGCAAGGATGGCCAGCTAGCAAATAAGTATGCAGGTATCCTCCGGCCTCCTTGTAGCTCCAATGGCATCTTCTTGCCAGGCGGGATCCCCGTTGTTGGCTACAATGATGAGCAAACATAATTTTTCTAAGGTAGAGTCTACTAGTATTCTTGACACTGGGGCTCCACTAATGAGAAAGAAGAAGAAAAGGGTGACCCCTACACCAAGCGCAGCCGCCAGTCCTAGTATGCCAGAGGTGCCCCCGGTAGATGTTAGTTCAGACTCTCCTGAACTGGAAGATATTTTTGACTCCTCACCCCTGCACGATGACTTTGATGACACTTTCTCAGTGGAGGAGCTCATGGATCTCCAACAAGGTATAGGTCATACGGTGGAGGAAATTTCTGTACATGATAAGGAAGAGACCCCCGTAGAAAAGGAAATCTCGAAAGAAGAGGATGCATCAGAACAAGAAGCCTGGGAGGAGACACAAAAGGAGCCTAAGCATGAGAAGATACTAGTCCAGGTTACTGAAGAGACACCAAGGCAGCCTACAGATGAGAAATCGATGGTCGGGAACTCGGACCCATGGGATCAACCGTACCCTCGCTCATCATGCTCCAAACTCCTTCGGTTACTCTGGGTGATCAAGTGCCCCAGAGCACATTTGGTGAGGTAGTGACAATGGCTGCATTATAGAATTTTGGCCAGAGACCTCACCCACCTCCTGAGGATGTCCCGATGGAGTAAAATGTTCCAATAGATGAGGCTAATGAGGCCCAAGAGCAGCAACATATTGATCAAGAAGCCCCGGACAATGAAAATATAGAATCAGTTGACGCCGGTAGGGCTGAGGAGGTCCCTAAAAATATAGGAAATATTGAGACAGGAGAAAAGGTTCTAGATAATACAACAAAAGACACCAACATGGTGGCAAATATTGAAGGTTCCAGAGAACAAGAAAAGGAACCAGGACAGGAGAGGCAGAAAGAGCCCGAAGGTAATGTACATTCTGGGAATGTACCACAAGATTCTAAAAGGAATCCCAATGAACAAGTCTTAGCAACAAATCCACCCCAATGGTTGGTCAAATTGAGGAAAAGAAAGGCATCGATGGTAGCATCAGGCACTACACTCTCCTTGGCCAAGATGATGGCCAAGAATGCAGAGGTCCATAAACCCAAGAAAGCACGAATAGTCCATACTCTCCAGATTGGTCCAACAGGCAGCACGATTATGACTATCACAATACCCCCTCTAGGTGCAGATCCGGCGGCCGTAAGGCCTGAAGACTACAACATAATAGAAGCAGCACTCAAGAGGAGAGACAAATAGGGTGAGTTGGACTTACTGAAAGAAGCCACCAAGGAAATAGAGGCTAGATACATCAAGCAGGGCCAGAAGCTGAAGTATGAAAGAGAGACAAATGCCAATCTCCTCACGCTTCTGGCAGAACTTACAGAGCCTTTGGCTGAGGTCCATCCTGGAACCCCTTCCTCTAGATTGCTGCTTGTGTAAGGCGATGTGGATTCTCTACGTATCATGAAGAAGAAAGTACAAGCTGTAGATGGATGGGCTGCCGAGCAAGTAGTTGTCATGAAACAATTTCTAGTAGCATCCCTCCCAGACCTTTATCGGGTCGAATCTCTTCTTAGCCAGGAAAAAGGATCTGCTCTTGTATGGGAGCAAGATTTAGCAAAGTATGAAAAATGGAAGGTCGGGCTGGAAGAAATCTGCAACATAGGAGAAGAAGTCACCACAGAGGCGGGGATTTTGGGAGATGAATCATATGATTCCCTCCAGGCCCAGTACTCCTGACTTGTCCTCAGGATTGAGGTATGCAAGGAATTGGTTAAGGCCTTGAAAGAGAAGGTGACAGTGGCTCAATGCCCCTTGGGCCTGTTCCAAGCATTTGTGGTTGGAGTATCACAAGTTGATCCCTTCACCACCGGAATGTGTACCCTGGAGGACTTAGTCCTCAGTAAGTTTGATGAACGGATGGAGTCCCTATATCTTCCTGCCAGAGATTTTGACCAAGGCAGGTTATCCAGATTGTCCAAGACAATGATCCAATCACATGACGCCATCAAAATGGTGGATGAATTCCAGAATGGGGCCGGAGATGTTGAGGAAGTAGTGGAGGCTGTTCATAGTTGGTGGGATAGTATTAGAGACGTAGATGAAGAAAGCATAGGACAAGTGTTGGTGGCTTGGGAAAAATCATAAGGAACAATAAAGTTCTCTGGAGTCTGAAGAATCCCATCAGGAGATGTATTTTTGTATTTATTCATTCTTTCAGAATGCAAGTTCTCAGATCCCAGAATTTTGGATCCCACATTTTTGTATTCTTTAAGTGACCTATGTCTCGGTTCCCAAGGCCGACCGGTCGCTTTCAAGGCAGGTAATAAAAGGTGTCAGAAAATAGATAACCACAACAAGGCACATCATCTCGATAAGAGGGTTCTATTAGTTGGTCTTCCCAAGGCACCGCTTCAATGTTACACCTGGCGCATCGAAGATAGGGCACCACTTTCCTATTTATGAGGCATGTAGCCTTGATTCCCGGGGGATCATATTTCTTCTTTTCTCCTCTCGACTCTCTCCTCGAGGCTGATTCTTCCACTCCTCTCTTCTTGTCTTATTCTTCTGACATGTCAGACCTTTTCCGTCTCGAAGTGTTTTGTAGTATGGTGCAGGTAGTACCGGCCATCAGAAAATAGTATTATATTGTAAGGTGTAAAACAAATTAGGTTAAGTTTTAGGTCAAATTGTGTGTATAAATAATATGTATGGCCTCATTCCAAGGGTCGGTGAAGTTGATGATTTTGGAGTCCATAGCTAATAGCAATCTGATTTTTCTCAGTTCTTAGTTGCAGAGCACAATGATCCTTAGTTTTAAAAGGCTTTCAGTAGATAGATGCTCCCTTGGAGCCACCATTGTAATACGCACCAGTGCTTGCTGGAAGATAGGTTAATGAAGAAGGAAGGGCTCTATCAATGATGTTGTTAGCATCCTGATCTCTGGTTAACAGTATTTTATACTTTGTGTTCTTTATGTCCTTTTCCCTAACACTTCAAGTAGATTAAGAACCTCCTTTTCCTTCGCTATTGGTTAAATATGAGTTGATGGTTCTGTATTTCTTCGGTATTTAGTGTAGTATGTTAGGGCATTGTCGATGTTTTGAATGTTTAGTATAACTATAGGTAGATGAAATATTTCTAACTCTGCAATATCTTTTGAAGTTTATTTGTTAAGTGAATGTGCACTTGCAGGAAACCCCACTTACTTGAATCCCTGAAGAAGATGAGTTAAGATAACCAGCTATCCCCCTAAAATAAAACAATCACATTTCCCAACTAAGCCTCCGCACTGTTGAGACCCAACTCTCACGTGCTTGGAGGCCCGGGGAATCTCATTTCCTGGGACAACCTTTACAGGCGAAGTTGGCCGGTACCTCGGTACCCAGTGACAACTTACATCTGTTGGCAAACCTGGTCACAAAGACACGTCAACAAAAACTGGTGCTAGAAGGAGGGCATGAACTCATCCCCCTCTGAGGATTTAGATTTTACACCACCCAAAGGTTCCCCAAGCCATAGTTTTAGGAGCCAAGCCTTCAGTGGGATTGGATCATTTTCAACAACAAGATTTGAAAGAGTCCTTAGATCAACTCCCAATCTTGGATGGTTTGTCAAACTTGAGCCTCCCACTCGAAAGAGGCAGACCTTGAAATCCAAGTCAGCCACCATTGTTTGGGGATCTAGCACATCCCAGAATACCCAAGTCCCCTAGACAATCCTAGGAATTAGCACTCAACCTAGCCAAAATCCAACACCCCCAATGGCTTCATATTTTGGAAATACCAAGTCCCCAATGGGAACTTTTCTAGGTGCAGCCAATGATTTACCTTCACACCCAGAAAAGATTTGTCCTCAATATGAGTACTTAGGCTCACAAACCGCAAAAGAGCATCTATAGACATACAAAGATGCCATGACCGACACCAGATCCAACATCAAGATGTTGTGACCTGGATGTTCCCTCTATCCCTAGGACAAAATGAACTGAATTGGTACCTTAACCTTCCTACTAACTCCATCAACAGTTGGCAGGACATGGAGGACGCTTTCCTGGTTGCCTTCCGCATACACATGGACCCAGTGTGGTCCCACAGCTAGTTCATTTCTATCAAGAAGGAACTGAATGAGCCCCTTCTAGCATTCAACCACCAGTTCCAATGTGTCTTGAAGTAGTGCACGGGTTTCTTCATCCCGTCCGTGGATGTAACTATCCAGACCTATCTCAACATGATGGACCCCTTCGTTGCCACTCTCCTCTAGAGAACCACCACCCCGAGCGACCGAGATACTTTGGCAAAGGTTTAGAACCTAGCTTTGGAATTGTCCCATGGTCTTAACAAATCCCCAGGTGGGAATGGGCAGAGTATGCCATTTAATATGATACCCAGCGGAACTTCATACACTGGGGGATATAACCCCAATCAGGTAATGGGTGCCACCGCGATGGCCATGAATCCCCCACCACTACCAATAGACCATCAAGCCCGATATGCATATCCATCTCAAACCTAGACAATGCCGGGTCTGGAATCTTTCCCCTGGAACTAGCCGTAGTAAATGCAACAACCATAGACATAACCGACTAGAGTGCCTTTCTTTCAGTAGTTCGCAGCAAGGGGATTGCTGCCCTCAACTCCAATGAATGTTGCCACTTTCTAAGGGAACCAACAACAACAACCATCACATTGTGACGCAAACACCCAGTTAACCAACGAGGTTGAATCCCTCTGATGAAGGTTGTCTACACTGACTGTGGACATAGGTCAACTGAAGGCGGGGTTCTATGCACCCCACAACTCCAATTCCTAGAGAGGGAATATTTTCTCTGGCCAACAAAAAAATAATACCGGAGGAAGAAACTACAACAATGGGCCCTGACCTAATCAACAGCAATGGAGTAACAATTCTAGTATCAGAGGTCCACCTCCAAACCAAAGCACCAATCAGGGTGGTGCTGGACCATCCCACTTCATGCCAGTCACAGACTTCCAGCCCATGACCAACTGGTGTAGATTGCACGACACAGGCTCCCACAATGAGGTAAACTATGCCACACTAGAGAAAGTCATCATGATTTCCCTGCTGGACAGACAACAGGCTTCTAATCATACTCCCCCAGAACCTCCTATACAAGAGCCCACTCACTCTGCCTTCGCCTATGAGACTGTCTTCTTTGGGACAGCCAGAGAAGATGAAGAGGAACCCAAATTATAGGGGTTCGTTAACGAATCTATTCTGGCCTTTGAGGCTAATGCCTTCACCAACCCACAGAATCCCTACAACACTCAGAGTTAGGCTGGTAAAGGACCAGTTTACATGCCCACACCTCTCAAGGACACTCCTCCCTGAGACAACATGACTGATCGTTTCGTCCCTCCAAAAGGATTTGGCTCTAACCAAGCTGATGACTCAGCCGAGGGAAGCCACCAATTCCCAGGAGGAAGGTTTGACATCACGAAGGCATTAGAATAGACCACCACCTCCATGACCTTGATGGAGGTTTTACTTAACTATCCCGAGCAGAAGAAGTCCATTTTGAAGATCTTGGGAAACCCGAAATCCATCAGCCACCCACCCAAGACTATCTCTTTTGAGGATGCCAAATCAGCTATCTTTTGGGGAAACACTAAAGATCCTCCCTTTCTGCTAGGCTTGAACATACAAGGAAAGAATATACACAACTTACTACTAGATTTCAGGGCTTCGGGAAACATCATGCCTTATCCATATGCCAGAAGCTCAAATTCTAACCCACCCCATCCAATGACATAGTAATCCAGTTGGATAAAACTACTGTAAAAATGGTCAGTGAAACTAAGAACATTCAGATTCAACTCATCCTGGACCACAGGATAGCTAGCACAATTGACATCCAAGTGGTAGATATCCCAAAGACTTATGGGATGTTATTAAGTTGTAATTGGTCCAAGTCCCTGAACAGATACTTCTCGACCAACTTTTCCCACTTATGGTTCCCTTGGGAAGGAGAATCTAACTAGATCTAGGTTGAATGTGAGCCCCAGATGAGATAGGCCCTCACCGAAGTTGGGAGGGTGAATGAATTCCTCTTCTCTGAGACTTCCCCGGGGGTGTACCAACCCATTGAAATCTTAACATTCGACTTCACCCCTGGGGAGGACCCCATAGTTCCACAGAGAACCCAGGACCTGAAAGAGAAATTTAGGGTCAAGGTTGACTCCCAGGGTGCTGTAGTGACCCCCACCACACTCTTGTCTGGCACTTGGTGCTAGGTGCACTACCAAAAACATTCAGAACTAGAGTGTGAGCCATGCCTTGCCACTACCACCCAGCATATCAATGCCCTTCAGAAGAAAGAACACACTGCTAATTCCCTGGGACCTAGTTCTTTTACTGGCAGCACCTTTTCAGTGCCATTTGTCTGGGAATCCCAATCAAAAATTTTGCTAGAGACAAACCTCACCCACGTATCATCAACGCTGGAGGAAACTCCTCCCAATCCTCCCAAAATCAATCCAAAGACCAGTTCATCTTCCCAACCCCAGATAACAAATGATGACTTGTGGACCCTTAAGTTCGATGGGTCCCAATCAAAATAAGGATGTGGGGCCGAAGTGGAATTGATCAACCTGTGGGGGAAAACCTTCCTTGCATCCTACAGGCTGCAGTTCAACTAATTGAATAACATTATAGAGTACGAGGCTTTGGTCCTCAAACTCCTATTTGCACTAAGGAAAGGAATCACTCACCTCCGGGCCTTGGGTGATTCAAAGTTGATTGTTAAACAAGTCTGAAGTCAATATACCTGTCATGATAAGAGGCTAGCTATGTACCACAACCGAGCATGGAGCCTTATTGAATATTTTGATGCCTTTGGCATTGATCTTATTTCCCAAAGATGGAACTATGTCCCGGATGCCCTTGTTGTTTCTGCCAGCACACTTGAGCCCATGGCTGGCTCACAACTCCAGAGATTTTTTGTTGAGATGATCCCTACCCTTTCCATTCCAGATAATGTCACCCATTTTTAGGTCTTTGAGAACGATCAACATATCCTGGTCTTCATGGCCAATGTTGGTGTCTTTGAGGACTAGATAGTGGAACAGAGAGATCATGATGATACTGGACAGGGTGATGAAGATGATGGGATCACAGGCCTACCTACCAACACCATTCCAAAAGGGATGGTCGCACTTGAACAAATCTTTGACTCAAACTCTCAAGGCTGGGAAAAGATATCATCCTCCTCTGAGGGAGGAAAATTTGAGAAAGTGAACATCGGCCAGCCTAGTGAAGAGAAAATGATACACATAGGCACCTCTACTCCTCTTAGGAGAAGGAGAATATTCTCGTGGTTCTCTGAGAATACATTTATGTGATTGTGTGGGGGTATGAGGATCTGAAGACATATGATACATCCATCATGACCCATACTATCCCACTCAAACCTGATGCTAAGTCTTTCTAGAAAAAGCAATGACCGGTCAACCCACTGATCGAGCCTCTAATTTATCAGGAGTTTCAAAAACTACTATCAGCTCGGATAATCTTTCTAATCTATCATACTATGTGGGTAGCCAACCTAGTCCTTGTAAGGAAGAAAAGTGGCAAAATCTGCCTTTACATGGATTTCTAAAATTTAAACAAAGCCTCCAAGAAAGACAATCACCCTCTCCCCTCGTTGGACGAGGTATTGCAAATTGTGAACGAATCACAAATGATGTCCTTCTTAGATGGGTACTCCAGGTATAACCAAGTCATGTTAAATATGAGGTTAGAGACAAAATAGTGTTTACCACCAAGTGGGGAACATTTTCCTACCAGAGAATGCCCTTTGGCTTGACTAACGTGATCATTCCGCCCACCTCACCCAGATTTGCGAGAGATGTCACTGGTATGGAATATCCCTCAACCCTAAGAAATGTATATTTGGGGTCACTAAAGGGAAGTTGCTCAGGCATATTATCTTTTAGAAGGGTATATCCATTGACCCTAAGAGAGTTGAAGCACTGCTAAACCTACAAATTCCTGGAAGCAAGAAAGAAATGAGATCTTTCTTTGGGAAGATCAACTTCGTATAGCAGTTCATCACTGGATTCGCTGAGATTGTGAAGTCATTCAATGAAATGATGCAGAAAGATACCAAAATTGAGTGGAGCCATGAAGAAAAGTGGGCATTTTTCTAGATTAAACAAACAATAATGGAGGCCCCAGTTCTTGCTAGTCCAGACTATTCCAGGTCCCTTTTTATATCTATTTCTTTGCTTCGCCGCATTCTGCCATGGCATTATTGACCCAAAAGGTCGAAGGGAAAGAATGACCAATCACTTTCATGAGATCCCCCTTTAAGAACACCAAAGTTTGATATTCTCGTTTGGAAAAATAGGCCTTTTCTCTCGTTCGTGCCGTGAAGAAATTTTGACATTATATTCTCCGGAGAAAGGTATACACTATCATCCTAGACCAAGAAGTAAAATCTCTATTGATGCAGAGTGAGTTAGGTGAGAGATGGGGGAAATAGATGGTCATCCTCTAGGAATACAATTTGGAAATGCTACCCATGAAGATAGTTTGAGGCCAGGGACTATGCAGAGCAATGGAAGAAGAGACTCCCCACATTGAATTTCAGACATATACAGTGGAGTCCATCACTCAGGATCCATGATACATGGACCTAGTGTACTTATTGTTGAATAATAGATGCCCAAAGGGATTGCCTCCAAACAAACATCATGCCCTGCAGTTGAAAAGTGCACACTTCATGATAAAAAATGCCAAGCTTTTTCATAGGAACTATGAGGGAGTGTACCTCCAATGCATTGATAGGGTTCAAGCTGCAAAGATAATTGAAGAATTCCATGGGCAGTTTAGAATCGGGCATGGCTCAGCTGATGCCACTGCCCATCAGATTCTTTGGGTCAGATACTATTGGCCCTGCATGTTTAAAGATGTCTACACTCACGTCAGGAAGTGCCACACTTGCCAAACTATGGTAAATCATGAGCAAAACCTAGCTATGCCTTTGCAGTCAGTCTTCAAAGCTAGACCCTTCGCCCAATAAGCATTTGACTTTATCAGGGAAATCAACCCCAGCTTGTCTACCAACCATCAGTACTTTCTAACTACAACCAATTACTACACCCGGTGGTCCAAAGCAATACCTTTTAATAATAATATGGCAAACATAATTATAAAATTCCTAGAGGAAAACATCGTCACAAGATTCAGAATGCCCTTTGCTATAGTATGTGACAATGGTCTGGCATTTTCTTTGAAACAATTACCTGAATGGACTTATGATCAGAAGATCACTCTAAAGTTTTCTGACAACTATTATCCCCAGGGTAACAGTGTTGCTGAATCAACCAACAAAAATTTGCTTGAAATGATCAAACACCTGTTAGAACAAAATCCCCAGGACTGGCACCAAAACCTGAGATTTGCCCTTTGGGAAAATCGTATTTGAATTAAGGCTTCCCTAGGGACATCCCTATTCCATCTGGTTTACGGCCAGAACCCAGTGTTCCCCATTAACTTACAAATCCCAGATTTACAATTCACGCAGGAATTCAGCAACCGGAACAATATTGTGGAGGTTCGGCTCCTAAATCTAGTGTGGATGAAAGAGCAAAAAGATACGGCCCTTGAACATTTTTCACGTCACCAAGCAGTAGTAAAATGATGCTTAGACCGAAGAGCCCAATATAAGGCCTTTCAGATTTCAGATTTAGTCCTGTTGTGGGATAAATCTTAGGAAAAGAAAGGAAAACACACCAAATTCGAACATCTCTGGCTCAGACCATACTTGATCTCAGAGATCTGCGGGGCAAATACTTATTGCCTCACTACCATGACCGGACAAGCCATTTCACTACCCATCAATGGATAGTTTCTAAAGCATTATTTTGAATAAGGTGAGTTTGTCCAGAATTATACTATGTGTAAATTTTGCTCGCTTGTAAATATCTTTCCCGGTGCCTGTTTGGGGTGCCTTGTAAGTAGTTTTGTTGGCCGTCCTCTAGGACTGCCCCTTTTCTTTTTGTTTTGTTTTCAGCTTCATTCTTTCTTTTTCAGGACCCCAATGTTTTGCTCCCCCTTTTTTGTAGGCTGGTATACTTCACATAACATCTAGTCTCCAGGATGGTACCTTTTGCGTTATGGTAAACTCGGGATCTATTGTTATCATGGTAGAGTTAGTCTGCTCTCTGGAGTTATTTTGTAATTTTGGTGACAAGCTATGAGAAATCTTCATCAGATTCATCTCTAGAAGTCTCGAAATTAGTAAAATCAAATTCAAAAGGAACAAGTAATCGGACACATCGAGAGTAGATCGGTTGCACTAGCTTATTGGCCCAAGTCTGAAAACATTTAAATTCTTCTCGAATCCAGAGTTTTTCTTTTCTATTTAGCAAATTGAAGTGGATGGAAGGGTGAAAGAAGTATCGCCATTAAAATTAGCTAAGCTTAAGGTTAATGGTGAAAGAATTACCGCCCTCCCATCCAAAAAAGAATAAAATAATAAGGAAAGAAAAGAGTGGAGAAACTCTAGTATCCGGGGAAAAATGAGAAAATTTGATGACTTTGGATTGATATATCTAGTGCCTCTTCTCTACTTATCCCAAAGGTTATCGGCTTGATTTTCTTTCAAAGCACACACTTCACAACTGACAAAAGACCATGGATTGAATCATGTATGGGCCAGATTTTCTCAAACGCTTCGCGCTTTGCAAGCAGGGTGCTCCAAGTAATGATTGGTTCTAGTTTTGCTAACCAGAGATTTCATGGTTCTCAAATGCACTAAGGCATTCATCCCAGATAGTCACCATTTGTTATGCCCTACATACCCATCCCTACATTTTGTGGGCAAAATGTTGGGTCCCCTCTTTTCACTTTTGGCTCTTGCCTTGCTTTCTGTATTCTTTGTTTTTCTTTGCTTCCTTCTCCGGGTTTTCCTTCCCACGAGGTTTGTTTGTTTTTTGCATTTTTCTTTCCTATCTCTGAGACCTAGTTCTAGAGTTTATTTGTTTGTGCCAGAGCCAAATTTCGGACTCCAGGATTCTCCGTCGTGATGTCTTCTCCTCGCAAGAAGGTATGGTCACATGGAATCCCCGGGCCCGGAGTCTGGAGGTTTGTCTATTCTGAAGTTTGCAAAGGAGAAGGTAACTTTCTTTTACCTTGGGTATAAATAGAAATTACATGCCACTTTTATAGTTATCGTGATTAAAAATAGTTGTGCATTCAGAGTGATTCTTAGGCGACTAAACTGTAATTAAGCTGTAAATTACTCTGTGCTTAGTGGGTTATTACCATTTGATATAAGGTACCTGTTCATGGTCATTTGAAGGTAAAACTTGTTATGAGAGTGCTCCTAGTGTGCTCTTTCCCTACTCTTCTTCAAACTTCCAGGTAGGTTCTCTGGATCCTACCTTTGTTCTTTATGGTGTTGTTTCCACTTTGTTTTTTTGGTTTTGCGGTTTGCCTCCTACATTTTATATTTTTGGTTCACCTCCCATTGGTGAATTGGCTCTGCTAGAGGGTTGTCCACCCTCTATGTAGTTGTAGATTAATGTATACATTGTGTATTTTCTTAGGTTAGTTTGTGTATATATGTAAATGTTGTTTAAATTTATAAAAAAGCTTGTAAATGTTATATTTTTGGTGTGTATATGTTTTGTCCTTTGGCCCTCTATATTTTTTATGTATATATCCTATATATCCTTCCAAGTTAGCGAGTTCCTCACTCTCTATCATGTGGTTTCACTAATTAGACCAAGCTCAATGAGACGGAGCTGCTACGGCTCGAACTTGACACCTCGCTGGTTTGAGCCATGGCAACTTTCTCTCTCCTCTGTCTCATCACCTTAATGGCAGGATTAATTTCCCACGAGCGGGCATTCAAACCATGTCCCATCTAGTGTTCATTTTACCGTGTGTCAGCCCACTTGTCACCATTAATGCCTTTATGTCCCCTATCACCTGACCATGTGCCAACCCACGTCAGCCAAATATGGTTTCTTACTGGTCACATTAGCACGACAACGACTAGATTATCTGGGCTCTGGGTCCCATGTAGTCCCTAGTCTAGCATCTCCCCTTTGTCATTTGGTTCGATTTCCCTTAGATTACTACTCATGTCTATTACATGTATTCTGGGAATTTTGGGTGTATGCTAACACTTGTTGAGCAAGTGCAGGGTGGTGACGATTTTCCTAGAGTTCCAATATTCTTTTATATGTATCATGTTCTAACGGTTCTCTGGTCTTGTAGGTTGTGGATAAGTTGATCAAAGATGTCTGAAGTAATCACCCCTCCTTCTAGCCTAGAGTTTCCTACAACATCCACCTGAGCAGCCACCAAAACCAAGGTCGAGAGGTTATTGGCAAAGCTCCCCTTGACCTCCAAATATCCAAAGGAGGGTGGCCTTGTGGGATCAATGATAGAGTCCAAAGTTCAAGAAATAAAAAACATAGGGCCAGAACCTTGGGTGGAAATGCAAGGCTTGATTCAAGCCATTTATAGGTTGAAGGCCACCGGAGACAATCTGGCCACTTAGATAGCCGCCTCCGGCATCATAAAGGCGGTGAACTTCCCATGTTCGGTGCAATCGCTAAAGTTAATACTCTAGCTTGAAACATTGTGAAACACACCAACTCAGACCATCTTACTTCCAGATCCCTAGCCACTACAATACCCAGCAACACGTCATCCTAGATGCAAAAACTTTCACCTCGGGGCTAGGGATCCCACAGTTCAATGGATCCATTATCCAAAACTGGGTCCAGACATTGCAGGAGTTTGAAGACGCTGCCCTTATCTCCTGGAAATATCTCAATAGCCACTGACTAAAAATCCCAAAGAGGGATTGCAGGTGGATAAAGTTGGAAATTCCCTATGGGGAGTTCAAAGAGCCCATTCAGGCGGGCATTGTGTTCTTATGTAAGATCTTCAGATTACCCCATGCCCGTGATTTATTGGCATGAATGTACTACTTTTTTTACTGCATCACCACTCACAATCAAACCTTCAACTGGGGGGCCCTCATATCCAACCACATGGAAAAATAGCTAAAGAGGGTTGTCCATAACTCAAAGTGTTACATGATGTCATATGTGCTATGGGTGCTAGCGCAACAAAAACCAACTTTTCCAGGTTTGGGAATAGTTGGGGAACTTGGAAATAGGCCACACTAGGTAACACCATGGGATCATTATACCTAGGTGCAATGGGAACTCAACTTCTCAAATTTCTACCAGGTAAATGATGCTTTCATTTACCACAACATCTTAACACTTACTCAGGATTCTAGGTACCGATTGTCACAAGTGGTAATGAATCTAGTCAGCAGCTATAGCCGCTATTTTATCAATTCTAACACCACACCTACATTTGGGTGACCAGCTTCAATGAGAAGCCCCATCTTCTTCCCCAATAATGTGGGGAGAAAATTATTCTTTTAGAGTTCTATCGGCAGATGATGGATCTGCACGCCTTCTTTACATTAAAGAAGGTCATCAACGTCCCATTCCCATTCTCATGTGGGAATTATAAATGCAGCCTCACCGCAGCCTGGGAGGCAAACAATAAATTGAAAAACCTGGGGATGGTAAAATTCCACCACGCCCGAAAGAACTATGATCCTCTTGGCAAGATTATCGCAGCACTCCCCTAGGCATCCCCGCCACATGAAGTAGATATTGAAGATTTTTTGGCAGACTGCCAAGAAATTTTTGATCTCCGGTCCTAACAGCATTCATAGATGAGAAAAGGGCTCATGAAAGCACTTGACCTTCAGACTTTCCCGAATGGATTTTCATATAACGAGCCGCTGGAGGATCCGTCATATAAAGAACGGGGACTGGACAAACTAGATCTCCCTCTGGTGGACTGGGCCACCCCTAAAGACGTAACAATCGAAGGGGTATGTCACCCCATTTTAGAAGCAAGTCACTAATATTTTTCCCAGGTGTGCCCCAAGAGCACCCAAAAGAAACCAACGGTCAAAAAGCCCACTCCCTCTTCGGCCGGTGCTAGACCTTCCTCATCTTCTGCGGCCGCCGAACCAAGCACAAGCAAAGAAAAAGAGAAAGAGGGCGCTCCATCCAAGGTGCCTTCCCAAGTTCCCACCCTTCTAATGGCCCAGCTACATCAACAAATAGAGTCGGCAAGGCTGGCCAACCAAAAAATAAGTATGCAGGTATCCTCTGGCCTCCTTGTAGCTCCAATGGCATCTGCTCACTCAGCAGGATCCCCATCGTTGGCTGCAATGATGGTCAAACATACTTTTGCTTGTAACCACCTGAATTTGGTCTGTTCCAACTATGGACCCTATTTTTCCTAAGTGTGATCATACCCTCGATTATGTCCAAATGACCCTGTTACTGCTTGGCATAATTCTTTAAATTAATTTAAATGTCCTAGGTGATTTTTATCACTAAATTATATTAACTATTATAGCCATATGATCTAAATCAAATTCAAACCAAAATCAAATATGGCTATAGTATTTAATTATAAAAGAATTAAATAAATCCCTAAATCAAATACCCACGTGCAATTAACCCATTCCCCTAACCTATTTAATTTAATTAAAATAGCTATAATCCCCTAATTATTAAAAAGCAATTTCATTTTTTAAATAATTAATTCCTATATTTCTAAATGAATTAAATAAGTTTATTTCATTTATTAATATTCCCCTAAACCCCAACCTAACCTATCTCAACCACT
>MU226991.1:942704-981421 GCA_018584345.1 Thuja plicata
AAACCACTCTGTGGCAGTATCAGATCCCAAAATAGTAAAGAAAAAAGATGTATCCGATGGTGAAAACCTCTCAGAGGCGCCAAAGGATGAGACTCTTGATATCCTCCCTGAACACTTTTAGGAAAGACCTTCAGTATTAATTGAACCAACACAGCCAGTAAACTTGGGTACTGATGAGAATCCTCAAATAGTTCATTTGGCACATTCTTTATCAGAAGATAAGAAGGTATAGTTCATAGAGTTCCTAAAGGAGAAGAAGTTCAACTTTGCATGGTCTTACACTGATATGCCAGGGCTGGATACCAATCTCATTATGCACCACTTATCTATAGCTCCTGGGATCAAGCCCGTAAAACAAAAACTCAGAAAAATGCATCCTCATGTTGCATTAATGGTGAAATCAGAATTGGAAAAGTTGTTAAAAGCTGGATTTATTCAAGTCATTGCCTATGCAGCATGGATCTCTAATGTGGTCCCTATTTCTAAATCTAATAAATCTATTAGGATCTGCACGGACATTAGAGACCTCAACAAAGCATGTTTGAAAGATGATTTCCCTCTACCAAATATTGACATGATCATAGACCTTATAGTTGGCTATCAGATGTATTCATTAATGGATGGATTCTCGGGTTATAATCAAATCAAGATCGCCCCTGAGGATCAAGAGAAAACTGCATTCACATGTGCATGGGGCACATTTTTATGGAACGTCATGCCATTTGGGCTAAAGAATGCTAGAGAAAGACATTAGAGAGCTATGACAACAATATTCCATGACATGATGCACAAAAACATGGAGGACTATGTCGATGACACACTGGCTAAATCCAAAGAAAGAGGTACTCACATTGCTAATTTAGGAAATATATTGGATCAGATGGAATAGTTCCAACTCAGTCTCAATCCAAAGAAATGTGCCTTTGGGGTCCAATCAGGAAAGCTCTTAGGATTCATAGTATCAACAAAAGGAATCGAGGTAGATCTTGTGAAAGTAAAAGTTATTCTAGAGATGACTCCTCCATGTAATATCAGTCAAATGAGGACGCTACAAGGGAGACTCCAGTCTATTAGGAGATTTATGTCCCAACATGCAGATAAGGTGCAACCCTTTACTAAGCTACTACATAAAGGGGTTTCGTTCAACTGGGATGAATACTGTGAAGCCAACTTTGGAGAATTAAAGGGGTACCTAGTTGCTCCACCTATTCTTATGGATCCTATTCATGGAAAGCCCTTACTCCTATACATTTCAGCTACAACTACATCCCTAGGAGTATTACTAGCACAAGAGGATGAAACAAAGAAAGAGCGAGCTATCTACTACATTAGTAGAACTCTAGTCACTTATGAGCTTAATTATAGCATTATTGAGAAAGCAAGCTTAGCAGTCATATTTGCATCACAAAAATTGAGACAGTACATGCTCTCTCACACAGTCAAGCTCATTGCTAAGATCGATCCTCTGAAGTATATTTTAAACAGAACATCATTAACAGGTTGTTTGGCAAAATGGGTCCTCATTCTAAGTGAGTTTGACATTGAGTATGTTGAATGAAGAGCTATCAAAGGATATGTACTTGCAAATCAATTGGTTGATTCACCACTCCAGGATGATGCACCATTACTAATTGAATTTCCTGATGAAACAATCGTGCATCTCACCGAACATCCATGGAAGATGTACTTTGACGGTTCGTTTACTCAACAAGGATCTGGAGTAGGGGTTCTCTTCATAACTCCACAAGGGTATAAGATTCCCAAATCTTACAAATTAATGTTTCCATGCACCAACAATATCTCAGAATATGAAGCATTGGTCAATGGCCTCAAGCTCGCCATAGAATGGAAGATCATTGAGTTACACATATATGGTGACTCCCAACTAGTTATCAATCAACAAATCAATGGGGAATATCAAACAAGAGATGAAAATTTTATTCCCTACATGGAACTAGTTGATGATTTGAAGAAATAATTTGTCTTCATCACCTTCCAACAGATACCAAGATTAGAGAATAAAGTTGTAGATGCTATGGCTACCTTGGCATCCATGTTACAACTAGAGGAGCATCAACTCTGCTATGACTTCTTGGTGGAAGAAATATCCTATCCCGCCTTTGCCAATCTAGAATACCAGGTAATCTATGCCTTAAATACCACAGATCAATCTCGATATGCCAATATCATTACTTATCTTTTGGACCAGACCATTCCCGCCAATCTATCTAGAAATGAGAAAAGATCCCTGATTAGGATAGCATCACGTTACGTCCTCATAACTAACAACCTATATCAACGTAGTCTCAATGGTACACTTCTTCGGTGTTTAGAACTTGAAGAGTCTGATCTAGCCTTAAAAGATGTCCATGAAGGTGTATGTGGATCACACTCAAACAGCTTTTCATTAGCTATAAAACTACTTAGAATAGGCTATTATTGGCCTACCATGGAGAAAGATGCTATTCAATTTTCAAAAGCATGTCTTAAATGCCAGACACATGGAAACCTCATCCATGCTCCTGCCAAAGAACTGATACCTTTCATAACACATTGGCCATTTTAGCAATGGGCCTTTGACTTGGTTGGACAAATATATCCCAACTCTTCAAATGGACACAAGTTCATCATTATAGCCACTAATTATTTCACAAAGTGGGTCGAATCCATGCCGCTAATCAAAGCCACTTGCAAACAGATGGCTATGTTCATTCTGAATTACATTATTTGTATATATGGGATACCCTCTTCAATTGTGACAGACAATGGGGGCCAATTTAAAAACCAAGAAATTGATGACCTCTGTAAACAGTTCCATATTACTCAACATTGCTCCTCAATCTATTATCCTCAAGGTAATGGATAGGCTGAGGCATCAAACAATAACATTCTCAAGATCTTACACCAAACTTTAAGCAAGTCTGAAAGAGACTGGCATCTACAACTAAATCTAGCACTATGGGCCTACAAAACAAGCATCAGAACCCCAACTGGAGCCATGCCATTTGCTCTAGTCTATGGCGCTGAAGTAGTACTACCCATTGAGGTTGAAATCCCATCTTTGTGAATATCTTTACAAGGACTAGTTACTGATGAGTAGTACCGCATAGATAGGATAAATTTTCTAGACCTACTAGATGAGCATAGACAACAAGCATTCGATCACCTAAAAGTGTACCAATCAAGAATGTCCAAAGGTTACAACAAGAAGGTTAAACCATGCAAGTTTGAGGTGGGAGACCTTGTCCTGAAAGAGAATCCTAAGAACCAGCCCAACAAAGAGCAGAAAGGAAAGTTTGAACCTACCTGGCTGGGACCTTATGTTATCACTGCTACTTTTGGGACTAGAGCTTATCAATTAGCTACACCTGAGGGAGATGTTCTTCCAGATCCTATCAATACTCTACATTTGAAGCAGTTCTACGCTTAAATGTTTGGCTAGCAAAGCCCGTACAGTAGAAAGTTCTTGCAAAATACTAAAAACATTCAGAAAATTGCTCCTGAAGAAATCCAAAAATAGTGGAAAAGGTCCTACAAAATGGGTATTCTTGGTGAAAACCTAGTAAACAGGTGCCTTGATACTACAAAAACATTCAAAAAAGAAAAAAAATAGCAAAAAAACAAAAATGGAAAAAGAGAAAAGTGCCTTGATGAGCACTTGTAAAACAGGCACCTTGGTAGCAAAAAAAAGGAAAAAAAGATCTTGCCAAGTGGTGAAAACCTGGCAATCAGGCATCACTTGTGTTCTGTGCTCCATCTATCAATTCACTACTGATACTAGGCCTTCATAATTTTGCCTGTGCTCATACGCTGACTTCATTTTCCTACATGACTATGTTATCCTCGCTTGGGATTTGTCTATCTTTATGTCTTAGGAATAAGTCATTATGCACTGGGGGCATCTTTTTTGGCATAGTCAGTTATGGTTGCTAGGTTTCTAGGCTGGTTTACCTCACAAACATGATGTTTCTTGACACATGCAACACAATGTCACTTTCCCAAAAACCAAAATATCTTTTCAAAACATGGGACATGACATTGGCATTCACCAGCATTCCTACAAGGCTATACTGGATCACGAACATGAATGAATTATCCTATCCAGGCACATCCATGGAACACCATATTGCTTATATTCTAAATCTCTAATTGATGAATCTTTACTATGTTTGACATGTGGATGAACAAGTACTACTTAAGCACACAGTTTGATAATGGTTTGATTATGATTCGTTAAATGTCCTGATGATGTTTTCAACTAGGGGCATCTAAGTAATTATGAATT
Organism: Thuja plicata; assembly: GCA_018584345.1. Taxonomy (NCBI): domain Eukaryota; kingdom Viridiplantae; phylum Streptophyta; class Pinopsida; order Cupressales; family Cupressaceae; genus Thuja; species Thuja plicata. The sequence goes on from MU226991.1 coordinate 946,990, forward strand.
TTATCTGATTAATTCTCAATTGATGATTTGTTATGTCTTCTTAGTTGCTCAATGACGTTTGTGCAAAGACAAAGAGTCACAAGGATTGGGGGCATAATTTTTTCTTGAATTTCTGTGTATGGTGATTGTTTCATATGATCCTATAAATTTCACCTAACTTGGATGTTTATGGTAAGAGCTGCCACTATGGGTGGATAGCCGCATATATCTCGATCTTTGTTATGTGTAAACTACGGTGAGTTTGACACAATTTTCTTGTCTATTTTCTAATCCAGATTCTCACTAAGGTATACGAATCATAATGTACCCAAGGATATGAATTTTCAAGGTCATTATGGGTCCAATATCTTGCCTTACTCAGAATCTAGTATATTAAAAGGAAGGTGACTATTTTGTTATCCTGGCTTCTATGCTCTGATGCCTAAGTCTCTTTCTGACATTTCAATAAAATATAGTATTCATATTATCATAATATCAGTGGGTATTAGTGATGGTTGTACTATCCGATGGTATCCATTCCAAAAGTGCCCAATGATGATAAAATATTGCAATATTTTCTAAATCATTGACAAGTCCTAAGAATCTTCATATAGCTGCATTTAGAGATTGCTTGATGCATTTTGTCAATATTAATAATAGCATAAGGAATTTTGAGCTCAAAAATGATTTCTATCTTCTTCTAAATCCAAGTTAATTACATAATCAATGGTTCCTGAAATCTCTGATCTATCGGGAACAAAATTGAACTCATATTTTCATGTAATTAACTTGATAACATGTGTTTATTTTTAAACACATCGTCTTCTACTCCACTCCTTTCTGGCCCTATTGCTTCCTGCAAGTTTTATGTTCTTTTCAACTGAGAGATTTATTTCTTTTTCTTTGATTTTGTTCCCAAGGGGGCATGATCACACTATCATCAATTCAATTTTGCTCGAAATAACATCAAAATGACATCGTTATCAAACAAACTAGGGGTATAACAGTTTCCTTGACTAAGTCAGAACTGTTGGATAGAAAGCTTTGGTTCTCATGAGCTGGATATCTTGTGTTTCCTCATTTTAAAAGATTTTTATTAAGCTCCTAGCAGCTTCATACTGGCTTTTGGATGACAACAAGTTTAGAATCAATATTATCAATTTTTGGATGATAACCAAGTTTAGAATTGGTATCTTTAAAATCTTTTATTGACTTTTGGATGACAACCAAGTTCAAAATCAATTCTATTAGTTTTGTTCAATCAAGTGCGAGACTGATCTCATCAACATTTTGTTTGACAACCAAGAACGGAATTCTCAATCTTTCTGAAGTTGAAATTAAAAACTTTCTTTAAATCAATGCGCTGCTCGCACATCAATTTAAAGAGGGGAAAATGTAACCACCTGAATTTGGTCTGTTCCAACTATGGACCCTATTTTCCCTAAGTGTGATCATACCCTCGATTATGTCCAAACGACCCTATTACTGCTTGGCATAATTCTTTAAATCTATTTAAATGTCCTAGGTGATTTTTATCACTAAATTATATTAACTATTCTAGCCATATGATCTAAATCAAACCAAAATCAAATATGGCTATAGTATTTAATTATAAAAGAATTAAATAAATCCCTAAATCAAATACCCACTTGCAATTAACCCATTCCCCTAGCCTATTTAATTAAATTAAAATGGCTATAGACCCCTAATTATTAAAAAGCAATTTCATTGTTTAAATAATTAATTCCTATATTTCTAAATGAATTAAATAAGTTTATTTCATTTATTAATATTTCCCTAAACCCCAACCTAACCTAGCTCAACCACTTCTACCCTGGGTTCTAACCCTTCTCAACCCATTCACCTATGCTAATCTAATCCTAATCCTAATTCTAGTCCTAACCCCACCTCCTAATGTTGTCACATTCCATTAAGAAATGATTAGCAACTCAACCCACTTGAGAAAGTCCACTTTCTCAAGCTTGACTTCCTTAAGGTCCACTTTCTCAAGCCATCCTCTTACATCCTCCCTTGCCTCTTTAAGGCCTTCATTAATGCCTTATTAATGAAAGATGCCTTAAGCCTATGTCTCTCCCATGCCTTATTAATGCCTTGGGCATTAATGGCTCTTACATCTTCATTTATGAGTCTTCTAATTCATAAATGAACCTTGTCCCCTCTCTCTCTCCTATTATTCTATAAATAGAAGCCTATTTTGAGAGAAAAAAATCCTTCTTATTAGATCAAAATTACATTGTTATGCTATTGGATTCATCCTAGATTCACTTTCCACTCATTATTCCATGCTTTTGCATTGTTTTAATTTCATCTTTTAGAGCTAGAATATATGTTTTTCCATCTTTTAGCTTGCTTTCAAACTAAAATCCTTCATGCTAGGTTGTATTCGTCACTGATTTGTAGCATATTCTGAGGGCTAATATGTTATTAATTACAATCCTAGTTAGCAGGCAATAATTCAGTTTTAGTAGGTTTCACATGCTTTTCTAACGCTTTTGGACTAATGCAATGACTTATTGAGTGTTTCTGTTGTTTTCATCAGGTACCCATTTACACACACATCGCTGAGGCAGAGTCTACTAGTATTCAAGACATCAGGGCTCCACTAATGAGAAAGAAGAAGAAAAGGGTGAGCCCTACACCAAGCATAGCCGCTAGTCCCGGTATGCTGGAGGTGCCCCCAATAGATGTTAGTTTGGACTCTCCCGAACTGGAAGATATTTATGACTCCTCACCCCTGTATGATGACTTCGATGAATCATGGACCTACAACTAGGTATAGGTCAAGTGAAGGAGGAAATTTATGCACAGAATAAGGAAGAGGCCCCAGTAGAAAAGAAAATCCTGGAAGAAGAGGATGCATCAGAACAAGAAGCCTGGGAGGAGGCACAAAAGGAGCCTGAGCAGGAGAAGATACCGATCCAAGAGACCAAAGACACACTAAGGCAGCCCACATATAAGAAACTGATGGTTGGGGAACCTAGACCCATGGGATCAATCGTACCCTCGATCATCACGCTCCAAATGCCTTCGGTTACTCCGGGTGATCAAGTTCCCCATAGCACATTTGGTGAGGTAGTGAAAGTGACTGCATTGTTGAATTTTGGCCAGAGACCTCACCCACCTCTTAAGGATGTCCCGATGGAGGAAAATGTTCCAAGAGATGAGGCCGATGAGGCCCAAGAGCAGAAACAAATTGATCAAGAAGCCCTGGACAATGAAAATACAGCATCAACTAACGTTGGAAGGGACGAGGAGGTCCCTAAAAATATAGGAAATATTGAGATAGGAGAAAAGGTTCTGAATAATACAACAGAAGACACCAGCATGGCGAGAAATATTGAAGGTTCCAGAGAATAAGAAAAGGAACCAAGACAGGAGAGGGAGAAAGAACCTGAAGGTAATATACATTCTAGGAATGTACTGCTAGATTCTGAAAGGAATCTTGATGAATAGGTGTTAGTAACAAAGTCGCCCCATCCGCCCCAATGGCTGGTTGAATTGAGGAAAAGAAAGGTGCCAGCTATAGCATCAGGCACTACACTCTCATTGGTCAAGATGATGGCCAGGAATGTGGAGGCCCAAAAAACCAAGAAAGCATGGATAGTCCATACCCTCTGGACTGGTCCAACAGGCAGCATGGTTATGACTATTGAAAAACCCCCTCCAAGTGCAGATGCGGCGGCCGTAAGGCCCAAATAATACAACTTAACAGAAGTAGCATTGGGGAGGAGAGACAAACAAGGAGAGCTGGACTTACTGAAAGAAGCCACCAAGGTAATAGAGGCTAGATACATCAAGCAGGGCCAAAAGTTGAAGGAGGAAAGAGAGACAAATACCAATCTCCTCACGCTTCTGGAAAAAATTACACAGCCTTTGGCCGAGGTCCAACCCAGAACCCCTTCCTCTGGATTGTCGCTTGCACAGGGCGATGTGGATTCTCTACACATCATGAAGAAGAAAGGACGAGCTGTAGATAGGTGGGCCACTAAAAAAGTAGCCACCATGAAACAGTTTCTGGCAGCATCCCACCTAGACCTTTATCAGGTCAAATCTCTTCTTAGCCAGGCAAAAGGCTCCGCTCTTATATGGGAGCAAGATTTAGCAAAGTATGAAAAATGGAAGGCTGAGATGGAAGAAATCTGCAACATAGGAGAAGAAGTCACCATAGAGGTAGGGATTTTGGGAGACAAATCATATGATTCCCTCTAGGAACAGTACTCCAGACTTGTCCTTAGGATTGAGGTATGCAAGGAACTGGTTAAGGCCTTGAATGAGAAGGCGATAGTGGCTCAATACCCCTTGGGCTTGTTCTAAGCATTCATGGCTGCAGTATCGCAAGTTGATCCCTTCACCACTAGAACATGTACCCCAGAGGACTACATCCTCAACAAGTTTGATGAACGGATGGAGTCCCTGTATCTGCCTGCCAGAGATTTTGACCAGGGTAGGTTATCTAGATCGTCCAAGATAATGATCCGATCGCATGACACCATAAAGATGGTGGATGAATTTTGGAATGGGGTCGGAGATGTTGAGGAAGCAGTGGAGGTTGTTTGCAGTCGATGGGATAGTATCAGAGACGTAGATGAAGATAGCATAGGCCAAGTGTTGGAGGCTTGAGAAAATTCATAGGGAACAATAAATTTCTCTGGAGTTCAGAGAATCCCGTCAGGAGATGTATTTTTGTATTCATTCATTCTTTCAGAATGCAAGTTCCCAAATCCTAGAATTCTGGATCCCACATTTTTGTATTCTTTAAGTGACCCGTGCCCCAGTTCCCAAGGCTGACCGGTCACTTTCAAGGCAGGTAATATAAGGTGCCAGAAAATAGATAACCACAACAAGGCATGTCAGCTCGACAAGAGGGTTCTAACAGATGGTCTTCCCAAGGCACCACTTCAACATTACACCTGGCACATCAAAGATAGGGTCCCACTTTCCTATTTATGAGGCATGTAGCCTCGATCCCTAGGGGATAAAATTTCTTATTTTCTCCTCTCGGCTCTCTCCTCTAGGATAATTCTTCCACTCCTCTCTTCTTGTCTTATTCTTCTGACATGTCAGACCTTTTCCATCTCAAGGTCTTTTATAGCATGGTGCAGGTAGTACAGGCCACTGGGAAATAGTATTATATTGTATGGTGTAAAACAAATTAGGTTAATTTTTAGGTCAAATCATGTGTATAAATAATAAGTCCAACCTCATTCCAAGGGTCGACAAAATTGATGATTTTGCAGTCCATAGCTAATAGAAATCTGGTTTTTCTCAGTTCTTAGTTGCAGAGCTCAATGCTCCTTAGTTTTAAAAGGCTCTCAGTAGATAGATGCTCCCTTGGAGCCACCATTGTAATACACACCAATGCTTACTGGACGATAGTTTAATGAAGAAGGAAGGGTTCTATCAATGACTTTGTTAGCATTTTGATCTCTGGTTAACGGTATTTTATTCTTTGTGTTCTTTATGTCCTTTTCCCTAATACTTCAAGTAGATTAACGACCTCCTTTTCCTTTTCTATTGATTAAATATGAGCTGATGATTCTGTATTTCATCAGTATTTAGTGTAGTGTGTTAGGGCATTGTCAATGTTTTCAATGTTTAGTATAACTATAGGTAGATGAAATATTACTAACTTTGCAATATCTTTTGAAGTTTATTTATTAAGTGAATGTGCACTTGAAGGAAACCCTACTTACTTGAACCCTCAAAGAAGACGAGTTAAGATAATCTTCTATCCACCTAAAACAAAATAGTCACATTTCCCAACTAAGCCTCCACACTGTTGAGACCCGACTCTCACGTGCTTGGAGGACCGGGGAATCTCATTTCCTCAGAAAACCTTTATAGGCAAAGTTGGCTGGTACCCCAGTACCCGGTGACAACTTGCATCTATTGGAAAACCTGGTCCCAAAGACCCATCAACAAAAAATTTTGCTAAAAGGAGGGCATGAACCCGTCCCCCTCTAAGGATTCAGATTTTACACTGCCTGAAGGTTCCCCAAGCCATATTTTTAGGAGCCAAGCCTTCAGTGGGGTTGGATCATTTTCACCAGCAAGATTTGGAAGAGTCCTTAGATCAACTCCCAATCTTGGACAGTTTGTCAAACTCAAGCCTCCTGCTCGAAAGAAGCGAACCCTGAAAGCCAAGTCAGCCACCATTGTCTGGGGATCTAGCACATCCCAGAATACCCAAGTCCCCCAGATGATACCAAGAATTAGCGCTCAACCTAGCCAAAATCCAACACCCCTAATGGCTGTGTATTTTGGAAATACGAGGTCCCTAATGGGAACTTTTTTGGGTGCAGCTAATGATTTACCTTCACACCCAGTAAATATTTGTCCTCGATATGAGCACTTAGGCTCATGAATCGTAGAAGAGCATCTGCAGGCATACAAAGATGCCATGAACCGACACCGAATCCAATAGCAAGATGTTGTGACCCAGATGTTCCCTCTATCCCTGGGATAGAATGAAATGAACTGGTACCTTAACCTTCCTACTAACTCCATCAACAGTTGGTAGGACATGGAGTATGCTTTTCTGGCTGCCTTTCGTGTACACGTGGACCCAACGTGGTCCCACAGCCAGTTCATTTCTATCAGGAAGGAATGGAATGAGCCCCTTGTAGCATTCAACCACCGGTTCCAATGTGCCTTGAAGCAGTGCATGGGTCCCTTCATCCCATCTACAAATGTAACTATCCAGACCTATCTCATGCGATGGACCCCTTCATTGCCACTCTCCTCTGGAGAACCATCACCCCGAGCAATTAGGATACTTTGGTGAAGGTTTACAACCTAGCCTTGGAATTGTCCCGTAGTCTTAACAAATCCCTGGGCAGGATTGGGTAGAGCATACCATTTAATATGATACCCAATGGAACTTTGTATGCCAAGGGATATAACCCCAATCAGCTAATGGGTGCCCCCATGATGGCCATGAATCCCCCACCACTGCTGACAGACCAGCAGGCCCGGTACGTGTATCCATCTCAAACCCAGACAACACTAAGTCTAGAATCTTTCCCCTGGAACTAGCCACAACAAATGAAACAACCATAGACACAACCGACTAGAGTGCCTTTCTTTTAGTCATTCACGACTGGGGGATTGCCACCCTCAACTCCGATGAATGTTGTCACTTTCCCAGGGAACCAACAACAACAGCCATCACATTATGATGTGAACACCCAGTTGACTGCCGAGGTTGAATCCCTCTGGCGAATGTTGTCTACACTGACTGTAGACATGGGTCAACTGAAGGTGGGGTCCTACACACCCACAACTCCAATTTCTAGAGAGGGAATATTTTCTCCAGCCAACAAAACAATAATGCAGGAGGAAGAAACTACAACAACGGGCCCCAACCCAATCAACAGAAATGGAGTAACAATGCTAGTACCAGAGGTCTGCCTCTAAACCAAAGCACCAATTAGGGTGGTGCTGGACCATCCCACTTCACGCCAGCCATAGACTTCCAGCCCATGACCAACTGGTATAGATTGCACGCCACAGGCTCCCATAATGAGGTAAACTGTCGCATGCTAGAGAAAGTTATCATGATTTCCCAGCTTGACAGACAACAAGCTTCTGATCCTACTCCCCTAAAACCTCCTATATAAGAGCCCACTCACAGTGCCTTTGTCTATGAGACTATCTTCTTTGGGACAGCCAAACAAGATGAAGAGAAACCCAAATTACAGGGGTTCTTTGACGAATCTATTCTGACCTTTGAGGCTAATGCCTTCATCAACCCATGAACTCCCTACAACACTCAGAGTCAGGCTAGTAAAGGACTAGTTTACATTCCCACACATCCTAAGGACACTCCTCCCTAGGACAACACGATCGATTGATCTGTCCCTCCAAAAGGCTCTATCTCTAACCAAACTAAGGACCCGACTGAGGAAATCCACTGATTCCCAGGAGGAAGGTTTGATATCATAAAGCTGTTAGAACAGACCACCACCTCCATGACCTTGATGGAGGTTTTACTTAACTGTCCTGAGTAGAAGAAGTCCCTTCTAAAGCTCTTGGGAAACCTAGAAGCTGTCAACCGCCCACCCAAAAATATCTCTTTTGAGGACGCCAACGCAGCTGTCTTCCAGGGAAACACTGAAGATCCTCCCTTCCTACTAGGCTTGAACATACAAGGAAAGAATATACACAACTACCTAGTAAATTTTGGGGCTTCAGGAAACATCATGCCTTTATCCATATGCCAGAAGCTCAGATTCTAACCCACCCCGTCTAATGGCATAGTAATCTAGTTGGATAAAACTGCTATAAAAATGGTGGGTGAACTGAAGAATGCTCAGATTCAACTCATCCAGGACCCCAAGATAGCCAACACAATTGACATCCAAGTGGTGGACATCCTAGAGACTTATGGGATGTTATTAAGTCATAATTGGTTCAAGTCCTTGAACAGATACTTCTCGACCAACTTTTCCCACTTATGGCTCCCTTGGGAAAGAGAATCTAATAAGATCTAGGTTGAAAGTGAGCCTCTGATGAGATAGGCCCTCACCAAAGTTGGGAGGGTGAATGAAGTCCTCTTCTCTGAGACTTCCCCGTAGGTGTACCAACCCCTTGAAATCTTAACATTCGATTTCACCCCTGAGGAGGACCCCATAGTTTCATAGAGAACCCAGGACCTGAAAGAAAAATTGAGGGTCAAGGTTGACTCCCAGGGTGCTGCAGTGACCCCCGCCACACTCTTGTCTGGAACTTGATGCCAGTTGTACAACCAAAAACATTCAGAACTAGAGTGTGAACCATGCCTTACCACTGCCACCCAGCATATCAATGCCCTTCGGAAGAAAGAACACACTGCTGATTTCCTGGGACCCAGCGCTTTTACTAGCAGCACCTTTTTAGTGCCATTTGTCTAGGAATCCCAATCAAAAATTCTGTCAGAGACAAACCTCACCCACATATTTTCAATGTCATAGGAAACTCCTCCCAATCCTCCCAAAATCAATCCAAAGACCACTTCGTCTTCCCAGCCCCAAATAACAAATGATGACTTGTGGACCCTTAAGTTTAATGGGTCCCGATCCAAACAAGGCTGTGGGGCCGGAGTGGAATTGATCAACCTATGGGAGAAATCCTTCCTCGCATCCTACAAGCTACAATTCAACTACACAAATAACATTATAGAGTATGAGGCTTTGGTCCTCAGACTCCTATTTGCACTAAGGAAAGGAATCACTCACCTCTGGGCCATGGGTGATTCAGAGTTGATTATTAAAAAAGTTCAGAGTCAATATACCTATCACGATAAGAGGTTGGCTGCGTACCACAACTGTGCATGGAGCCTTATTGAAGATTTTGATGCCTTTGGAATTGATCTTATTCCCCAGAGATGGAACTATGTCCTAGATGCCCTTGTCATTTTTGCCAGCACACTTGAGCCCATGGCTGGCTCGCGACTCCAGAGATTTTCTATTGAGATGATCCACACCCTATCTATTCTAGATAATGTCACCCATTTTCAGGTCTTTGAGGATGATCAATATATCCTGGCCTTCATGGCTAATGTTGGTGTCTTTGAGGACCAGATAGTGGAAGAGAGAGATCATGATGATACTGGACAGGGTGATGAAGATGATGGGATCATCGGCCTACCCACCAACACCATTTTGAAAGGGATGGTCACACTTGAATGAATCTTTGACTTGGACCCTCAAGGCTAGGAAAAGATATCATCTTCTGAGGGAGGAAAATTTGAGAAAGTGAACATCGGCCAGCCCGGTGAAGAGAAAATGATACACATAGGCACCTCCTGCTCCTCTGAGGAGAAGGAGAAGATTCTCGTGGTTCTCCAAGAATACATTAATGTGATTGCATGGGGGTATGAGGATCTTAATACATACGATACATCCATCATGACCCATACTATCCCACTCAAACCTAATGCTAAGCCTTTCCAGCAAAAGCAACGACTGGTCAACCAACTGATCGAGCCTCTAATTTATTAGGAGGTTCAAAAACTACTATCAGCTTAGATAATCTTTCCAATCTGGCATACTACGTGGGTGGCCAATCTAGTCCCTGTAAGGAGGAAAAGTGGCAAAATCTGCCTTTGCATGGACTTCCAAAATTTAAACAAAGCCTCCAAGAAAGACAATCACCCTCTCCCCTCGCTGGACGAGGTATTGGAAATCGTGAATGGATCATAAATAATGTCCTTCTTAGATGGGTACTCCAGGTATAGCCAAGTCATGGTTAAATATGATGATAGAGATAAAATGGTGTTTACCACCAAGTGGGGAAAATTTTCCTACTGGAGAATGCCCTTTGGCTTGATTAATGTAGTGGCCACATTTCAAAAGGCTATGGCCATTACGGTCAAGGGCCTTGTGAACTGGTGCATAATCATCTACATGGATGATTTGACAGTCTTTTCCAAGGACAAGCATGATCATTCAGCCCACCTCACCAAGATTAGTGAGAGATGACACTGGTATAAGATTCCCAAAGTTGAGTGGATCCCTGAAGCAAAGTGGGTGTTCACCCAAATTAAACAAACGATAACAGAGGCCCCAGTTCTGGCTAGTCTGAACTATGTCCTCCCTTTTTTATATTTATTATTTTGCTTTGCTACATTCTGCCATGACAGTATTGACACAAAAGGTTGAAGGGTAAGAATGACCAATCACTTTCATGAGCTCCCCCTTTAAGAATGTCAAAGTCTGATATTCACCTTTGGAAAAATAGGCCTTTACTCTCATTCGTGTTGCGAAAAAATTTTGGCATTATATTCTCCAGAGCAAGGTGCACGCTATCATCTCGAACCAGTTAGTAAAATCTCTATTGATGCAGAGTGAGTTGGGTGAGAGATGAGGGAAATAGATTTTCATCCTCTAGGAATATGATTTGGAAATGCAACCCATGAAGATAGTCCGAGGCCAAGGACTATGTAGAGCGATGGAAGAAGAAACTCGCCACATTGAATTTCATACATATACAGTGGAGTCCATCACATAGGATCCATGGTACACATTCCTAGTGTACTTATTGTTGAATAATAGATGCCCAGAGGGATTGCCTCCAAACAAAAATCGCACCCTGTGGTTGAAAAGTGCACAATTCATGATAAAAAAATGTCACACTTTTTCGTAGGAACTATGAGGGAGTGTACCTTCGGTGCATTGATAGGGTTCAAGCTGCAAAGATAATCAAAAAATTCCATGGGCAATTTGGAACTAGGCATGGCTTAGCTGATGCCACTGCCCATTAGATTTTCCAAGTCAGATACTATTGGCCCTACATCTTTAAAGACATCTACACTCACATCAGGAAGTGACACACTTGCCAAACCGTGACACATCATGAGCGGAACCCGGCTATGCCTTTGCAGCCAGTATTTGAAGCTAGACCCTTTGCGCAATGGGCATTTAACTTTATCAGGGAAATCAACCCAAACTCGTCTGCCAACCACCGGTACATTCTAACTATGACCAATTACTGCACCCGGTGGTCCAAAGCAATACCTTGTAAAAATAATACAACAGACGTAGTTATAAAATTTCTGGAAGAAAACATCGTCACAAGATTCAGAATGCCCTTTTCTATAGTATGTGACAATGGTCTGGTGTTTTCTTTGGCACAATTGCTTGAATAGACCTATGACCGAAAGATCACTCTAAATTTTTCTGGCAACTATTACCCCCAGTGTAATGGTGTTGCTAAATCAACCAACAAAAATTTGCTTGAAGAGATCAAACACCTGTTAGAACAGAATCCCTGGGACTGGCACTAAAAGCTGAGATTCACCTTTTGGGCAGATCGTATTTGAATTAAGGCCACCCTGGGGATATCCCCATGCCATCTATTTTACAGCCAGAACCCATTGTTCCCCATTAACTTACAAATCTCGATCTTATAGTTCATGCAAGAATTCAGCAACCAGGACAATATTGTGGAGGTTCAGCTCCTAAATCTGGTGCGGATGGAAGAACAAAAAGACCTGGCCCTTGAACATTTTGTGTGTCACCAAGAAGTAGTAAAATGATAGTTTGACCAAAGAGCCCAGTATAAGGCCTTTCAGATTTCAGACTTGGTCCTCTTGTGGGATAAAGCCCGGGAAAAGAAAGGAAAACACACCAAATTCCAACGGCTCTAGCTTAGACCATACTTGATCTTAGAGATCTGCGGGGAAAATACTTATCACCTCAGTACCATGACTGGAGAAGTTGTTTCATTGCCCATCAATGGACAATTTCTCAAGCATTATTTAGAATGAGGTGAGTTTGTCCAGAATTATACTATGTGTAAATTTTTCTCGCTTGTAAATTTCTTTTCTGGTGCCCTATTTGGGGTGCCTTGTAAGTGGTTTTGTTGGCCATCCTCTAGGATCACCCCTTGTCTTTTCATTTTATTTTTGGCTTCATTCTTTCTTTTCTGGGACCCTTGTGTTTTTCTCCCTCTATTTTGTAGGCTATTATGCTTCGCATAACATCTAGTCTCCAGGATGGTATCTTTTGTATAATGGTGAACTCGGGATCTATTGTTAGCATGGTGGAGTTGGTCCAATCTCTGGAGTTATTTTGTAAGTTTGGTGATAGGTTATGAGAAATCTTCATCAGATCCATCCCCAAAAGTATGGAAATTAGTAAAATCAAATTCAAAAGGAACAAGTAATCGGACACACCGAGAGTAGATCGGTTGCACTAGCTTGTTGGCCCAAGTATGAAAACATTTAAATTCTTCCTGGATCCAAAGTTTTTCTTTGCTATTTAGAAAATTGAAGTAGATGGAAGGGTGAAAGAAGTATCACCATTAAAATTACCTAAGCTTAAGGTTAACGGTGAAATAAGTACCACCCTCCCATCCATAAAATAATAAAATAATAAGAAAAGAAAAGAGTGGAGAAACTCTGGTATCTAGGGGAAATGAGAAAATTTGATGACTTTGGATTGATATATCTAGTGCCTCTTCTTTTCTTCTCCTAGAGGTCATCAACTTAATTTTCTTTCAAAGCACACACTTCACAACTGACAAAAGACCATGGATTGAATCATGTATGGGCCAGATTTTCTCAAATGCTTCACTCTTTGCAAGCAGGGTGCTCCAAGTAATGATTGGTTCCAGTTTTGCAAACTAGAGATTCTGCGATTCTCAAATGCATTAAGGCATTCATCCCAAATAGTCACCATTTTTTATGCCTTGCATACCTATCCCTACATTTTGTGGGCAAAATGTTGGGTCCCCTCTTTTCACTTTTGGCTCTTGCCTTGCTTTCTGTCTTCTTTGTTTTTCTTTGCTTCATTCTCTAAGTTTTCCTTCCCACAAGGTTTGTTTTCTTTCTGTGTTTGTCTTTCGTGTCTCCTGGACCCGGTCCCAGATTTTGTTTGTTCATTCAAGAGCTGGATTCCAGACTCCAGGATTCTCTGCCACGATGTCTTCTCCTTGTAGGAAGGTATGGTCACATGGAATCCCTGGGCCCGAAGTCTGGAGGTCCGTCTCTTCTGGATTTTATGAAGGATAAGGTAACTTTATTTTACCTTAGGTATAAATAGATATTACATGCCACTTTTATAGTTACCGTGATTAAAAACACTTGTGCATTCAGAGCGATACAGTTTCTTACTAGTCACATCAGCACGATAATAGCTAGATTATCTGGGCTCTAGGTCCCAAGCATTCCCTGGTCCAACATCTCCCCTTTTTCATTTGGTTCAATTTCCGTTGGAGTCCTACTCACGTCTATTATGTGTATTCCAGGACTTTTGGGTGTATGCTAACACTTATTGAGAAGGTGCAGGGTGGTGACAATTTTCCTGGAGTTTCAATATTCTTTTATATGTATCACATTCTAATGGTTCTCTGGTCTTGCAGGTTGTGGATAAGTTGATCAAAGATGTCTAAAGTAATCACCCCTCCTTCCATCCCGGAGTTGCCTACCACATCCACCCGAGCGGCCACCAAAACCAAGGTCGACAGGTTGTTGGCGAAGCTTCGCTTAACCTCCAAATATCCAAAGGAGGGTGCCCTTGTGGGATCAAAGATAGAGTCCAGAGTTCAAGAAATAATAGACACAGGGCCCGTATCTTGGACGAAAATGCAAGGCTTGATTCAATCCATTTACAAGTTGAAGGCCACCGGAGACAATCTGGCCACTTAGATAGCTGCCTCTGACATCATCAAGGTGAGGAACTTCCCATATTCAGTGAAGTCTCCAAAGTTAATACTCCAGCTAGAAACATTGTACAATGCACCAACTCAGACCATCCTACTTCTGAATCCCCAGCCACTATAGTACCCAACAACAATCATCACCCTGGATGCAGAAAATTTCACTTCGGGGCTGGGGATCCCATAGTTCAATGGATCCATTATCTGGAATCGGGTCCAGACATTGCAGGAGTTCAAGGATGCTGCCCTTATCTCCCGGAAACATCTCAAAGCCACTGGCTGAAAATCCCAAAGAGGGATTGTAGGAGGATGAAGTTGGAAATTCCTTGCAGGGAGTTCAAAGAGCCCATTCAAGTGGGCATTGCGTTCTTATGCAGGATCTTCAAATTACCCCATGCCCAAGATTTCTTAGCATGGATGTACTACTTTATGTACTGCATCACCACTTGTAGTCAGACCTTCAACTAGGTGACCCTCATATCCAACCGCGTGGACAAAAAGGTAAAGGGGGTTGTCCAAAACTCCAAGTTTTACATGATGTCATAATTGCTATGGGTGCTAGCTGAACAACGACCAACTTTTCCAGGTTTGGGAATAGTTGGGGAACTTGGAAATGGGCAAGGATAGGTAACACCATGGGATCATTATCCCCAGGTGCAATGGGAACTCAGCTTCTCAATTTTCTACAGGGTAAATGATGCTTTCATTTACCACAATATCCTAACACTTACTCAAGATTCTAGGTACCGAGTGTCACAAGAGGAAATGAATCTGGTCAGCAACTATGGCCACTATTTTATTCAATTCCAACACACACCTACATTCGGATGACCAGCTTCAATGGGAAGCCCCATCTTCTTCCCTGATATTTTAGGGACATAATTATTCTTTTAGAGTTTTGTCGACAGATGATGGATCTGCACATCTTCTTCACATTAAAGAAGGTCATTAACGTCCCATTCCCATTCTCATGTGGGAATTATACATGCATCCTCACCACAGCCCGGTAGGCAAACAATGAATTGAAAAACCTGGGGATGGTGGAATTCCACCACGCCCGAAATAACTATGATCCTCTTGGCAAGATTGCCACAGCATTCCCCTAGGCATCCCTGCCACATGAAGTAGATATTGAAGATTTATGGGCAGACTACCAAGATAGTTTTGATCTTCGGGCTCAACAACATTCATGGATGAGCAAAGGGCTCATGAAAGAACTTGACCTTTAGACTTTCCCGAAGGGATTTTTAGATGATAGGCTGCTAGAGGATCTAGCATATAAAGAACAGGGACTGGACAAACTAGATCTCCCTCTGGTGGATTGGGCCACCCCTAAAGACCTAATAATTGAAGGGGTATGTCACCCCATTTTAGAAGAAAGTCACCAATATTTTTCCCATATGTGCCCCAAGAGCACCCGAAAGAAACCAACAGTCAAAAAGGCCTCTCCCTCTTCGGCCGGTGCCAGACCTTCATCATCTTCCGTAGCCACCAAACTAAGCACAAGAAAAGGAAAAGAGAAAGAGGGCACTCCGACCAAGGTGCCTTGCCAAGTTCCCACCCTTCTAATGGCCTAGCTACAACATCAAATGGATTCAGCAAGGCTGGCTAGCCAGCAAATAAGTACGCAGGTATCCTTCAGCCTCCTTGTAGCTCCAATGGCATCTGCTTGCCCGACGAGATCCCCATCGTTGGCTGCAATGATGAGTAGACAAAATTTTTCTGAGGTGGAGTCTATTAGTATTTTGGACACTGGGGATCCACTAATGAGAAAGAAGAAGAAAATGGTGACCCCTGCACCAAGTGTAGCCGCCAGTCCTGGTATGCCGAAGGTGCCCCTGGTAGATGTTAGTTCAGACTCTCCTGAACTAGAAGATATTTCTGACTCCTCACCCTCGCACAATGACTTCAATGACACTTTCTTGGTAGAGGAGCTCATGGACCTCCAACAAGGTATAGGTCATGTGGTGGAGGAAATTTCCGCATAGGATAAGGAAGAGGCCCCTATAGAAAATGAAATCTTGAAAGAAGTTGCATCATAACAAGAAGTCTGAGAGGAGGCACAAAAGGAGCCTGAGTAGGAGAAGATACTGGTCTAGGAGACCGAAGACATGCCAAGGAAGCCCATAGATGAGAAACCAATGGTCGGGGAACCTAGACCCATGGGATCAACCGTACCCTCAATAATCGCACTCCAAATGCCTTCATTTACTTTGGGTGATCAAGTGCCTCAGAGTACATTTGGTGAGGTAGTGACAGCGACCGCATTGTTGAATTTTGAACCAGAGACCTCACCCACCTCTTGAGGATGTCCCAATGGAGGAAAATGTTCCAAAAGATGAGGCCGATGAGGCCCAGGAGCAGCAACAGATTGATCAAGAAGCCCCAAACAATGAAAATATAGAATCGGCTGACGCCAGAAGGGACAAGGAGGTCCCTAAAAATACAATAAATATTGAGATAGGAGAAAAGGTTCTGGATAATACAACAAAAGATGCCAGCTTGGTGGGAAATATTGAAGGTTCTGGAGAACAATAAAAGGAACTAGGGTAGGAGAGGGAGAAAGAGCCCAAAGGTAATGTACATTCTGGGAACATACCACCAGATTTTGAAAGAAATCTCGATGAACAGGTCTTAGCAACAAAGCCACCCCAATGGCTGGTCAAATCAAGGAAAAGAAAGGCCCCGACAGTAGCATCAGGCACTACACTGTCATTGGCCAAGATGATGGCTAGGATTACAGAGGCCCAAAAACCCAAGAAAGTATGAATAGTCCATACTCTCTGAACTGGTCCAATAGTTAGCACGGTTGCGACTATTGTAGCACCCTCTCCAGGTGCAGATGCGGTGGCCATAAGGCCTCAAGACTACAACATAATAGAAGTAGCAGTTGGGAGGAGAGACAAATAGGGTGAGTTGGACTTACTGAAAGAAGCCACCAATGCAATAGAGGCTAGATACATCAAGCAAGGCCAGAAGCTGAAGGAGGAAAGAGAGACAAATGCCAATCTCCTCGCGCTTCTGGCAGAACTTACATAGCCTTTGGCCGAGGTCCACCCTGGAACCCCTTCCTCCAGATTTCTGCTTGCAAAGGGCGATGTGGATTCTCTATGCATCAAGAAGAAGAAAGAACAAGCCGTACATGAGTGGGTCACTGAGCAAGTAGCCACCATGAGATAGTTTCTGGCAGCGTCCCTTCCAGACCTTTATCAGGTTGAATCTCTTCTTAGCCAGGCAAAAGGCTCCACTCTTGTATGGGAGCAAGATTTAGAAAAGTATGAAAAATGGAAGGCCGGCTGGAAGAAATCCGCAACATAGGAGAAGAAGTCACCACAGAGGCAAGGATTTTGGGAGACGAATCATATGATTCCCTCCAGGCCCAATACTCCAGACTTGTCCTCAGGATTGAGGTATGCAAGGAACTGGTTAAGGCCTTGAAAGAGAAGGTGACAATGGCTCAATTCCCCTTGGGCCTATTCCAAGCATTCATGGCTGGAGTATCACAAGTTGATCCCTTCACCACCAGAACATGTGACCCAGAGGACTACATCCTCAGCAAGTTTGATGAATGGATGGAGTCCCTGTATCTGCCTGCCAAAGATTTTGACTAGGGAAGGTTATCCAGATTGTCCAAGACAATGATCCAATTGCATGATGCCATCAAGATGGTGGATGAATTCTAGAATGGGGCCAGAGATTTTGAGGAAGCAGTGGAGGCTATTCGCAGTTGGTGGGATAGTATCAAAGATGTAGATGAAGAAAGCATAGGCCAAGTGTTGGAGGCTTGGGAAAAATCATAAGGAACGATAAAGTTCTCTGGAGTCTGGAGAATCCTGTCAAGAGATGTATTTTTATATTCATTCATTCTTTCAGTTGCAAGTTCCCAGATCCCAAAATTTTGGATCCCACATTTTTGTATTCTTTAAGTGACCCATGTCTTGGTTCCCAAGGCCAACCGGTCACTTGCAAGGCAGGTAATAAAAGGTGTCAAAAAATAGATAACCACAATAAGGCACGTCAGCTCGACAAGAGGGTTCTAACAGATGGTCTTCCCAAGGCACCGCTTCAATGTTACACCTAGCGCATCAGAGACAGGGTGCCACTTTCCTATTTATGAGGCATGTAGCCTCAATCCTTGGGGGATCAGATTTCTTCTTTTCTCCTCTCAGCTCTCTCCTCAAGGCTGATTCTTCCACTCCTCTCTTCTTGTCTTATTCTTCTGACATGTCAGACCTTTTCCGTCTCGAGGTATTTTGTAGCGTGGTATAGGTAGTACCGGCCACCATAAAATAGTATTATATTGTAAGTTGTAAAACAAATTTGTTTAAGTTTTAGGTCAAATGGTGTGTATAAATAATAAGTCTGGCCTCATTCAAAGGGTTGGTGAAATTGATGATTTTGCAGTCCATAGCTAATAGCAATCTGGTTTTTCTTAGTTCTTAGTTGCATAGCTCAATGCTCCTTAGTTTTAAAAGGCTTTCAATAGATAGATGCTCCCTTGGAGAAACCATTGTAATACGCACCAATGCTTGCTAGAAGATAGGCTAATGAAGAAGGAAGGGTTCTATCAATGACATTTTTAGCATTCTGATCTCTAGTTAACGGTATTTTATGCTTTGTGTTCTTTATGTCCTTTTCCCTAATACTTCAAGTAGATTAACGATCTCCTTTTCCTTCGCTATTGATTAAATATGAGTTGATGGTTCTGTATTTATTTCATATTTAGTGTAGTGTGTTAGGGCATTGTCGATGTTTTGAATGTTTAGTATAACTATAGGTAGATGAAATATTTCTAACTCTGCAATATATTTTTAAGTTTATTTGTTAAGTGAAAGTGCGCTTGTAGGAAACCCCACTTACTTGAATCCCTGGAGAAGATGAGTTAAGATAACCAGCTACCCCCCTCAAAAAAAATAGTCACATTTCCCAACTGAGCCTCCACACTATCGAGACCTGACTCTCACATGCTTGGAGGCCCATGGAATCTCATTTCCCCAGACAAATTTTACAGGCAAAGTTAGCCAGTACCCCAGTACCTAGTGACAACTTACATCTGTTGGCAGACCTGGTCACAAAGACCCATCAACAGTACAATTCTTCTATATTCCCTTGATTGAAAACATTACAAAATTCTTACAATATTCAATTTTCCAGCCTTTTCTAATGATCTTGGGAATCCTTTTATAAAAGAGGATTGCAACAAGCTACAAATCAATTGGATAAAGGACAAAATATATGACTCATACAAAAGACAAAAACACAAGTGAGATAAATAACCACTTTGTTACAAGATTTTTCATATACTTTGTCTTCTGACCACCTGCTTGCTTGTAACTACTTCAATATTGTTTGAAACTTGACAAGTGGAATTTGTTTCCTTGGTTGTCTAATGTAGTGATCTTTGAATTTGCTTGTCTTGTTCAAATGAAGGGAAGACCTTCCATCTATTATTTGTCATACAACATCATTTTCTTCTTGGTTGGCTACATTGTATCTGTCCTTCCAAGAGGTTAACACCTCATCACTTGGCCAAGGGAAGTTGAGGGCTTCATCTTTCTTCTTGTTCAATTTATCCCAATTGGATTTTATCTGCTCAATTTATTTCTTCCAAAAATCAATGTATGATTTGGCTTTTTCAATATTTTCAATAGTAGAACAAATAAAAGTGTGTTCCCCAAAGTGATAATGCTACTTGTCCTGGTTGCCAATTCTTCACACATTTCATTCATCCACTAGGCTTCCCTTTTTATCTTTCCATTCTTCCTGAATAGATTGGGGAACATCTCATAATGGGTTTTAGAATATTCCTTTCTTAATGTTTTTGCCTTTTTAAGGATAATATTTCTCCTTATATCCAAATCAACTAGCATTTTGAAACACTTATAAGTGGCAGTTAATACAATGTCCACATTACAAGAGAAGGAGGAAATTATATAATGGGAAAAGAGGAAGAGGGCTGATGTGGGTCTTGTGTTATCACCCTTTGTGGAGAATTTTGGGCTAAGTGCTATCCCTCTAATCTAGAAATTATTTTTTCCTTCTCCAAGGATTTCAATATTTCATCATTGTAAGCCTTCAAGACTATTTCTAGCTTAGTTCTCAGGCTTTGAATTTCTTCCTCTTTCTTTTCTTCCACCTTTAGGCCAAATTTTGCAGACTCTAATGTTATGCTTGCTGCTTCTACCCCAGTGGTTTCAGAAACTCTTTTTACCAAAAAACTGATAGCCTGCTCAACCTGAGTGTCTTCATTAATCTTTTTATGTTCCCTCTTCTTCAATGACCACATTACTAATGATGCATGATCTTCACTAAAATTAACCCCTTTAGATGCTTTTTTAGCTTCTGCTCTAGTGGAATGCATAGGCTTTGTCTATTTTCTAATAGCATCAAACACTATGGCATCAACTATGTCCCATTCAGGCAAGATAAGTACTCGCTCTTTCCTGACAATATCTCTACCTTCTTCAGGAGTAATTTTGTCAAATTTGGCTATCATCTCCTATTTTACCTCATTCTCAATCTTATCCTTGTTCTTATCAGGCTGTTCTTTTTTCCTGTGTTCACATTTTTATTTGAATTCATTAATGTAAATTCTCCATAGAAACTGAGCAAATGCCCTTGCCTTCACAAATTTTTCATCTGACAAGAACTCATCACTGACTTGCTTTGTGATAAGATCTAGTTCTTTGCCGGAAAATTCAGCAATTGTTAAATCCATCTCTGTATGTTTAGGAGCCTCTCACATCCCTTCTTGCATCTCTTGAGATGTTATAAAACTTTGTCCTGCATCACCCATCTACATTAATTATTCTACAACAACTTTCTCATCCATATGTAAGAGGGATTGGGAAGGGAAATATAGATCTTCCAATTGTTGTCTCTCTCCTTCTATTTTGTGCTTCTTTGGGACTAGCATTGATTCAGATTCTACATTCATGGCCCTCTTCCCTTTTGAGGTACAAACCTCTTTATCATGTACTTGTGTTTGAGACTTGCCCCTATAGGATGTTTCATCCTTTTTCATTATCATATTGTACCCTTGTTTTTGATGTATTACTTATATTCTAGGTGGAACCATCCTACCATGTGTAGACTTTCTCAAGATAGCCTTAGCCCTCTTTGGCTCTACTTTCATTACTACATCTTTCTTTTGATTCAAAGTCTGCATGAAATCCTCAAATAAAGACATCAATGAATCAATCTTCTTGGCCCAAGGATGGAATTCCTTCAAAGGATCATATCCTTTATCAAAATGTTGCACAAATTCCAAGGTCTTCTTGTAGACCAACCACTTTTATTTCTTAATTTCATGCTCTTACAAATTGAATTCATTCCTAATGATGTCTTCTGGAAAGTTGAATTGACGATCCAATACTAAACATTTTGTTCTTTTCATAAACATATCACTAAGGAATCCTTCAGTGTCAGCACATCTTACCACTGATGTTTTCATCTGATAAGGTTCAAGGTATATATGTAGATGTTTCCATCCCCCTTTAGTGATAACAAATTGGTGTGCAATTGTAATAGTATGAAATATGGTACCTTTCCCTTTTCTTGTCAATACCTCTTCTTGTAGCCCACAAATTTGTCTGATTATTTCTACCACACCTACTTTAAGAGGAACCCGGTATGGGAGTATATTTGGAATGAAGCCATATACTCGGAATAGTGTTGAAACAGGGTATAAAATTATATTATCCCAATTATGTACTATCTCAATACTTTTAGCAAATTCCTTTGGTCTTAAAAGATTCAGTTTACCTTTGTGGATTCTTGGATTGTCTTTGAATAATAGGGCTCTGAGCCTTGAAGCAAAACACTTGTCAAAGGGGGATGAAACTGGCCTCTTTCCCATCCCATGAAAAATATGCACTCCAAAGTTGGACATGAATCTCCTCATCATCTTTGAATCTCATTAGATCCATCTCTTTTTCAAAATAATCAACATTCTTGAATAGGAGCATGTGCATTAACATGGAATACCAGCCAAATGGCCTGGCTACCTTTGCAATTTCAATACCTATCAAACCCTGATGAATCAACTCAGCAATATGAGTGGAAAAATAAAAAATAATAGCCAAATGTGGATGAAGAATTTGGACCATCATGAACATATAGTGAATAGGCATCACTGTCTCTTCATCCTCTCCAAAGATATGAATCAGGGCACTGTACGTTCCTCTAGCCTTTGAATTGAAATACTCTAATTTGAATGGTTCTGGTGTATTAGGGCCTACCACAACTAGGTCTCCTATCTTTTTAAAGAATTCCCTCAAGGGCCCACCTTTGAGGTAACTTCTTTGAGCCTTATATATTTCCTTGAACTGATCAAAATCAATATTTTCCATTTTAACAAAGGGATCATTTAATTGGAACACCTCTCTTAATTCCTCGGCTGTGATGCTTACTAATACATTGCCATTTATGTCCCTCATAACTCTGGAAACACTGTCATATTTCTCTATAATTTGGATTAATAAATCTGTATCCATAAAAACCCTAGGGACTACCAACTTCCCCACGTCAAACAACCAGATGCTACTATTTGGGGAAAACACATTCCTCTAGCTAAAAGCCACTTTAAACAATCCCAAACTAGGCATGCTAATTTTAGCATCTCTTGCCCATCTGCCCCTATCATACAAACCCTCCCCAACTTTCAAACGAGGATGTATTGGCACTATATCTTTGATTTTAGAAGTGTCATTACTTGAACAATTTAACTGCTGTAGGAAATCCTCTCATACATTTCTCTCCTGATAATCAATTTCCCAGGAAATTTCTCTTCTCGGTGTCATTCTTAATTTAGGGTTTCTATAACAAAAGGTAACAACTTTGTATGCAAAAATATACTTGCTTCACAACACCAAAACCCTACTACCAATTCAATTTAGAATGTTCAGAAATGCAGTCTCAAAAAACTTACCCATTCTGCAAAGTTGGAAACAAACAACAAATGCCACAATTTAGCTCTGCTTCAAATCACTTCATCAATTATGGATTTCAAAAAATTAACAAAAAAATCTTATTCATATTCTCAAGTATACTCAAAATTTAATTCCCATTGGGACTGCCACACACTTCTCCATTACTTTCACTTCATTTGAACCTTTGCGGCCCAACGGTTCATAAAACTTTATTTTACCAGTTTAAAACGTAACCGTAGATCTCAGCAACTTCTCATTACATCCTGTGGCTAGCAATGGTTAATGAAGACCACCAACAGTTTGGACATGTGTATGTTAGGCACAATGCCTTGATGAGTAGATCTCAATCACCTTTTGGCTGAGGCTTTGCATTTTCCATCCAATTAATATCAACTTACAGTGCCTTTACATTCCTTTACAACCTGTGGCCCATGATCTCATTTATGCTATGTTTCATTCTAGTGTGATGCCTCAATGGTTAATCTTCTTACATCTATGGCTTAAGGCTTCACAATCACCATTAGATCTTTTAAAACTATCAGTGTTTTACTTTTCTTTACCTTCGGCCGGGTCCCATCACTTATCCACGTGTCATGCTAGCACAATGGCTTGATGAGTAGATCACAATCATCTTTTCTTTGAGGCTTTACTTTGTTTGTCTGATCAAAACCCCTTTGATAACATCTTAACCTTACCATTTACTTTGTAACTACAAGACACACAAACTTTATGAAGGATACATGGCAGAAAGGCACAATGCCTCAATTAAGGTTATCTATTATGCATCTTGTGATTAAGGAATCACGCCAACTATCAGATTTGATTTAACTTGATGATAGGTTAATTAATCACCATCTTACTGCTTGTAGCTTTAAACTCCCGGATAGGATACACGTCATCTAGGCACAATGTCATAATGGCTAATCAAACTACATCTCTAGGCTGAGGCTTTATGCCAACTGTTGAATGAACTTTAAGTTACATCACCTTTACTTTATTCTTTATCGCTGAATAGGGCCCGCCATGTGCCAAGTGTCACTCAGGTGTGATTCCTTAATGAATAGATCTTTATCATATTTCTAATGAGGGTTTTTTCCAACCGCACAATCAAATCTAATCTACTTATCTTTTACCTTGACTATTATGACTTCATCCGGACCCACTGGGACAGATGTCACACAGGCGCAGTGCCTTGAATGGTAGAATGAATGCATCTTGAGATGAAGGCAATGCGCTATCTGTCGGATCAACTAGAATCAACATGCACTTTATCATAACCTTTTAAAAAATGTTGGACCTACCAAAGACACGTGACTTTCAGCTGCAATGCCTTGATAGATAGATCTCAATCATCTTTTGGCTAAGGCAATGAGCTATCCGTTGGATCAAAATTGAGTTGCATGACACATGATGTAAAATTAAAAGGCCCACGGGGTGTCTAGACTTAGGATAAAATAATTAAATCACTAAATCTATATGGTAAACAAAAGTATGGCCCCGCCTGATGATAAAATAAACACATGGGTTCATAAGACTTTAAGTGATAGAATAAAGTAACTCAAAATTAGAACCAGCCCTAGAACCTTAGGGTTTTAGACCAACATCCCAAAGTTTGAAAACACAATTAATAGGGTTTTGAACAACACAAAACCTGGTTTAACTTTGAAACACATGACTCATCATTTGGGCTGAATTTTTTTTTGTATAGCCCTTACAGGTTCTCTTATGAATAAATGCATAATTCAATTGGGGACTTAGGTCCTTGACCCAATTGTCCTACTATGATAAGAAACTTTAGTACCATTCTCTGCAATATCCTCCCTTACACATACTATCAAAGGTTCATAACAAACGTGATAGAAACACCACTTTTCACAAAACTGAGATAGCAATATCAAACATTCAGAATAGTCACCATAAAATTCAAAATGAAAAACCCAAATGGGAGAGTACTAAATTCAACATTAAATTATAAAATACTCTGCAGAGATTTCAAAAGTAAATCAAGTGTGACCAATGCCACAAAAAAGATAGCGAAAAGAGAATCACATGACTAGTCCAGACAAAATAAAGTTCAAAAATTTAATGCTATCCAAAACACAACACGAACAAATCATCAAAAACTAAAATAAATAATGAATCATAAAATATCACACATAACAAAGTGACTAGTATTAGCCACACTCAAGGGAGTAACCGCTTCACAACACCTAAGAATACAACATCCTAGACGCATTAGAGAATGTACCCAAAAAAAATAGACAGTCACTAAGGTTAGATGCATCAAACACAATTTTAATTAAACAACTTGCAAATTATTACCAAAAGGTTATAAGTTACCTAATGGGCGTACGAAATCCCAAGGTTCATTTTAGATGTCACCTTTAAAATATAAAGACACTTTAAGATACCCATTTTTTTTTTATTTAACATGTAGAAAAATTATATAGGGTTTCTTCATAAGGAAAGGGTCAAATATTGGTTGTGATAGTTAAATTAGGCCTATTTGAGCTTGATTTTTCAATCAGAGCCTGACAAACATTCATCCACAACTTTTTCAATTAAATAATTAGGGAAATCACTTCAGTGAGATTTTAAATAATACTATTGTGAATGTGTTCCCTGATTTTTATGATGATCCACCTATTCACACAATAGTTATGGTCTTTTTACCAAACTAGTAACCTTCATTCCCAAACAGGGCTATTACAAAGATGTACTTTTTACACCATTTAAATGACCTTATCTTTAGGACTGGAAAGAATGAGAAATATGTGAAATTAAATTATCTTTCTATATATATAAGTTTTAGTTCCATATCATTTCATATGAGATTATAGCGTTCAAAATACCATCTGATCTGCATAAAGAAAATACACAAAAACTCTCTATTATAAAGTTAAAATTGTTAATAAGTCTTATTAATTAAAAATTAATCAATTTGAAAATTATTAAATAATTAATATTATTGTTCTAATAGTTTATAATATAATTTTAAAGATCATAAATATTCACTAAAACACCATATATGTTCCATGTACATACTTTATGTTATTAACTAAAGTCATTTATGACTTAAGATTATTTTAATAAATATAATAATGTTATATAAATGAAGTTAAATAATATATCAAATGCATACATGTCTTCTCTCATGTGATCTTGCTGTTATTAAGTGTCAGTGTGGGTAAGTTGTTACCTAGGGGGAGTTTTATCTTCAGACTTGTACTATCTTACGATTTTATGTGTTTTTGCTCTTTGTGTTTCATATTGTGGAAAGTTCATAACCTATTTATGTCATGATTGGTTCATGTATTTTATTGGGTACATATATTATAGATGTCATTTGTTCCTTGATTCCTTGATCTTTATGTTATTTTATCATAAGAGGTGATAACAAATATTGTGTTGAGTTGTGATTTGTTCACTTGGTCACCTTGTTTCTTCTACTATGATTGTTCAATGTTTTGAGTGATGATATTTTTTATTATGATTTACTCCATGTTGGAGAGAGATGCTTTTGATGCTATTGAGGATCATTGTTTTGGTGATATGGGATTTAGAGAATTTGTTTATTATTTATTGAGATATCCATTATGGGATGGATGACTTATTGAGATGTCAATTATGGGATGGACAATCTGGATCCTTATATAGGATGTATTATTCTTTGTTATCCTCCAACATTTTCATTGATGACTTTCATGACTTAATGCTTTATGAGAAGTCTTTTATAGTTTTGGTTTTATCTTCTTTTGGTCTTATGGCTGGGAGCATTAGGGTAGGCTATCTAGGATAATAGAGGGGAAGTGGCTTGCAATGGGGGCCAGAGCCCTAAGAGGCTACTAGGGTAACTCATTGTAAGTGACCTAATAAGTGGTAAATTAATGAAATTAATTGAGATAAAATATTAATAATATAAATATGTGCCTCATCCATACCTTGAGTGCTAGTACATGATAAGGATGAGAGTGAGAGAAGATGCTTTATCAAGGTCTTGCATGGTTAGAATCCTTGTTTGTATGAAAGGATTAATGAGCCACATAGAGTCACTTGGGGGCCAGGCTCCAGAGGGGATACTAGGGTAGCTCAAGGGTAGACTTATGTGATGACACTTCCCTATATGTGTTCTATGTTCCTACATGATTATTTGGTACACTTGCTTTGTCTCTTGATCTTTCATACTTTTAACCTTGAAATATTCTTGTTACCTTTTTATCTAGTGTTCCTTTGCATTAGTTTTGCTTGTTTGGTTGTTTCCCTTGTGTTTTGGCCTGATGTTATCCCCTCAGCACGGTGGGAGTGGACCTTTGGTTCCACAAGGTTGGGTGGTAGTGATTCTTATTACCATTGAGATCTGACATTCGTGACTTTATGCTAGGATGATCCTTGTTGTAGTTGTACATTCTTGTTCTTCACTGTTGGAAATTTTATCTTATCTTTCTTGTCTATTATTCTTGTATCATTGTATCAGTTGTGATATTATGGGATATTGTATTGTACTCTATATTGAGTTTTGTTACATACCCTATGAATTTTGCAGTGGATGTTGGTTTGTTATGTTTACCTTATGGTATTAGTTGTTTCTAGATTTCATTTATGAGATGATGCTATTGTTATTCATTTGCATTATATAGAGATTGTATACGTTTATTGAATTTAGTAGATTAGTTAACTTAAGTAATCCTATGTCAAGGAACCCTCAAGATTCCTAATCTGTAAATGAGTTACATTTATGAGTATGTATTTTCTTATGTTATATTGGTTCCGCATTGTTAATTCTTTATCAATTGTAAACTCTTAAAAAAATGGTTATTAAAACTTAGTAACATGTTTTAGGTTAATCTCTCTTGGGTTTCATGGTTAATATTTGACCATTTCCATACAAAGGAACCCTATTTAATTTTGATATATGTTAAATAAAACAAAAATGGGTATCTTAAAGTGTCTTTATATTTTTAAGGTGACATCTAAAATGAAAATTATTCCTTACCAAGACTCTTAACAACCCTAAACCAAAAATGTATGTTTTCAAACCCATATTCTTACATACAGGTATCTATAATACAGATAGTTCATAATCAAGGATTCCTATATACAACTGAAACTTATGCAACTAAATCTGTACAATTTGATAAAACCTTAATGGATATACAACAAAAATGTATCCCTTTTTAAATCATTCTCTCCTAGGGTTTCCATACAAATTCTCATAGAATACCAGACATGCCATAAACATAACTCAGAAGAACACCCTAATCATCTGTATAAATTTTATAAATAAAAAGAACCTTAACTCAAAATAAAATTACAATTAAGAAAGCACAGAGAAAACAATCTTTCCAACATAAACGACAAAAAGATTCAGAAACTTCTACCTTGAAAACACTAGGTAGACACATTAAGAAGAAGAAGAACCAAAAAGAAGACTTCATTCCCAAGCTTTAAAAATATTTTCTTTAATTTGAACATCTCCATGGAAAATCAGTAACCTATCTCCTAAAACTTTTGTTCTAAAAAAAATCTGTCTCCTCCTCTTTAAAATGGCCAAAAAACTCTAATAAAATAAAAACTATTCAACTAGGATTTTTAGGACAACTTCCTAAAAAAAATTTAACCCTGGAAAAATCTAAAAGAATTATTTTCTTTATTTATTTTAATAAATATAGCAATTTTTTCTTTGTTTATTTTTAAAAAATTAATGAAATTAATTGAGAGAAAATAATAATAAGATAAATATGTGCCTCGCCCATGCCTTGAGTGCTAGTACAGGCTAAGGATGGGAGTGGGAGAATATGCTTGATCGAGGTCTTGCATAGTTAAAATCCTTGTTTGTATGAAAGGATTACTAAGCCACATAGAGTCACTTGGGGGCTAGGGTCCAGAGGGGCTACTAGGGTAACTCAAGGGTAGACTTATATGATGACACTTCCCTATATGTGTTCTAGGTTCCTACGTGAGTATTTGGTACACTTGTTTTGTCTCTTGATCTTTCATACTTTTAGCCTTGGAATATTCTTGTTACCTTTTTATCCGATGTACCTTTGCTTTAGTCTTTCTTGTTTGGTTGTTTCCCATGTGTGGGCCTATTGTTATCTCCTCAGCACAGTGGGAGTGGACCTTTGATTCTACAAGGATGGGTGGTATTGATTCTTATTACCATTGAGATCTGACATTCGTGACTTTTTCTTGGATGAACCTTCTTGTAGTTGTATCTTCTTGGTCCTCATTGTTGGAGACTTTCTCTTATCTTTCTTATGTTGTATATTTGCTTCATTATATCATTTGTGACATTCTTGAATATTGTATTGTACTTTATATTTGGTTTTATCACATACCCTATGACTTGTGCAGTGGATGTTGGTTCAATATGTATACCCTATGGTATTAGTTGTATCTAGGTTTCATTTATGAAATGATGTTGTTGATTATTCATTTGCATTATATGGAGTTTTTTTATTGTTTATTGTATTTAGTAGATTAGTTAACTCATGTAATTCTACATCATGGAACCCTTAAGATTTATAATCTATAAATGAGTTACATTTATGAGTATGTATTGTTAGTAATAACTGAGAGGGGGGGTGAATCAGTGGCTTCAAAAATTTATCCTTCAAACTTAACCACCAACCAATAAATCTTAGATTACTATGTCCCTACAAGATGCATGCCATGAAATACTAATAATGATTAACTGTCTGTCAGTTTTCTCTGTCAATCCTTATTCTTTCTTGATTACTGATAAGCATTATAACTATTTACCGAAACTCGGTAAATAAGCAGAGTATACCGATCAATCCAGAGTTAGCTATGTAAGATGCAAGAAACTAAAGAAATGAATCATACACACATAACACATGAATTTTAATGTGGAAACCCTGTTAATGGAAAAAAAACTGGGACCGGTACCGCAAATTTTCACTCTTCTGAAGTGACCCCTGTTAGGAGCCAACCCTTTTAAAGGTTACAAACACACTGTTAAGTGCGACCTTGTTAGAGGATTTTATACATAGAGGTTTTCACTTAGTATCGGACATCTATTTCTACCATCCTTGAATCAACCTCCTTCTTAGACTGTCAATAGGTATTGGGCAAGTCTAATGCTACTTTCATGAATCAACCTTTTTGGCACTCCTTGAGATATAACTCAATATATAAAAGACTGTTAAGTCATGCTCGGTTAAGAGACTTGATGCCTCAATGGTTAAATTGAAATGCTATGACCTGTTCATATTGTAACTTTGAATTACATATTTTCATATCTATTTAAGTACATTACCTCTCTAACCAATGTATCAATTCAATCCTTGTGCTCCATACTTTTTGCTTTGTGATGTTGTTGCTCACTATTCATCAGTGTCTGCAGAATTCCTTAGCTTTTCCTTCAGCTTGTTTGATCAGCACTACATGAAGTTTTTCTTCATCAGTTTCTCTTTAGCATCCTCTTTCTATTCACTCCCCTTAATCCCATTCGTAAATTAATTAATCTTTTCTCTTATATAGACATAATATTCATTGTTTCTTGATTCTTGGCGTGATAAACAATCCAACCAATTAGATTTAAAGCATAACTCCTAATTTGTCTCATAGATATCTTCTTTCCAACTATACAAATCATCTTTAAATCAATCACTTATCTCTGGTCGAATAAAAAAAGTAGACAACTAGTTAAGTCTATTTTTAGCTCTGCCAACTAGATATTTTGTCATTTTCTGAACTCTCAGTTCCATCGGTCACCACTGTAGTTAGTAGTCGGTGACAACTAATTGATCCATTGGTGAGACTCTAGTTAGCTTTGTGATCTCTATCTGTCAGGCATCATTGGAATTTTACTCATTACGCAACCTTCTAAATTTTCTCATCGGGCATCACTGTGGTTTTGCTTCATTAGGCAACACTATGCTCCTGATCATCGGGTATCACTGTGACTGTTTTTTTTTCTCTATCCGTCGGTGTGCACTCCATTGGTGTTGTTTGTCACTTAGTGAATACTTGAATTTTATGCATTTATGAAAGCATAACTTTGGTTCCTTTGGTTCTCTGAAGTCTTTGGCATTATGTACATGACCGTACAGATGATATCAAGTTGACATGAATGACAATACATTCCATTAACTGATTTAATGACCTACATTATCTTTCAACTTAACATTATCAAGCATTCAATCAATTACATGTCATCAATCTCTCCCTTTGGCATTGATGGAAACATACTATATTATCACACTATACTATTTCTAATACAATATGAAATACAATAGTTGAGATTCATCAAACTACCAATCTTTTTATTCTGTTAACCGATAAATGTCTGACCATCAGTAAGCTCTGTTTTAGCTTAGATTTGATTCTTGCAGCTCTCTATCTTCTGATTTTTTGTGTTCTCTCCTTGTATCAATTTCTCTCCCTTGACTGTTTTTCTCTTTTTATGTCTTTTTCTTTTGTCAGCAACTCTCCCTTTGTATAGTCTTTCCCTACAATTTATTTTCCTAAGGATATAATCTCTCCTTGTTGAAGTAATGTGATAATGGATAATCTCTCTCCTTTTAATGAAGATGTGATAATATGGATAATCTCTCTCCCTTTGACAACAATTCCAAACAAGTATCTTCAAAAATATCTGACATTAATGTCAAACAATCCTTTCTTTCCATCCATAATATATTCCTTGAATTTCCCTTATCCATCATCAATACAACAATACGCTCTGGTGCTCAGTGTTGATATATACATGTCTGTATATAGAAGTATCCTTGAAGTTCATCTCTTTGCTTGCATCAACATTAATGATATTTAGATAATATGTAAGTTGATGCAGCCTTCTAGTCATTTTACTGACTGGTAGTCTCTTTCTCAAGTACTCAAATGCATCATTGGGCAGTGGCTTGGTGAAGATATTAGCTAATTGTTCTTTGGATTGCACATACTCAAGTATCACCTCTTTTTCTTGAACTTGTTCTCTTAAATTTATGATACTTAATTGCAATGTGTTTAGTCTTAGCATGCATGACTGGATTCTTGGAAATGTTTATTGCACTGGTGTTATCACAATAGATAATTATTGGTTTTAGGATCTTCATATGCATACCTTCCGGTAACTGATTGATCCATGAAATATTTGAGCGATTTGCAGTAGCAACAACATACTCTACTTCTATAGTAGACTGAGAGATGCATCCTTTCTTTTTGCTGATCCATGTGACAATTCTGTCACCCATGAAGAATGCTCCTCCAGTTGTGCTCTTCCGGACATCAAGATTTCTAGCCCAATCAGCATCGGTAAACACCTTAATTTTAAATTTTCTTTCTCTTCTATACCATAAGTAATATTCCTCGGTATTCTTCAGATATCTCAAAATTCTTTTCACAACATTCATATGTGATTCCCTAGGGTTAGCAGAAAATCTAGCAACAATTCCTACTACATGTGCAATATCTGGTCTATTGTGTACAACATACATGATTTTTTGAATCATTGATCTGTAAAAATTTTGATTTACTTCTGATGTCTTGTCCTCCTTTTTCAACTTACATCCAGTATTCGTCGATGTTCCAACTGGTTTGGAATCTTCCATCTTGAATATTTTTAGGACCTCTTTAATGTATTTGGACTGTGTAATGCAAATTCCTTCACATTGTTGCATGATCTATAGACCAAGAAAGAACTTGATCTCTACAAAGATAGACATCTCAAACTCTTTTCTCATCTCATTAGCAAATGATTTTCATAGCTTATCATTGCCTCAAAATACGATGTCATCAACAAATATTTCAGCAATCAAAGTATTAGCATCAGTATCTTCCTTCAAATAAAGATTATTATTTTCACTAGTCCTTACAAATCCAATACTTATAAGATAGGAATGAAGTCATTCATACCAGGCTCTAGGAGCGTGTTTCAATCTATACAAGGCTTTATGAAGTCTACATACCATGTTTCTCTTGTCTAGATCTACAAACCCTTCTGGTTGCTCAATGTATACCTCTTCTTCAAGTATTCCATTTAGGAATGCTGACTTGACATCTATCTGGTATACCTTGAATCCTTCTAATGCAGCATAAGCAAGTAGTATTCTTGCACTTTCTAGCCTAGCAATAGGTGCAAAGGTCTCTCCATAGCCAATACCTTCCTCTTGTGCATACCCCTTGCATACTAGTCTTGCTTTGTTTCTTGTGACTTCTCCATTCTCATTCAGCTTATTCTTGAATATCAATTTAGTATCGATGACATTCTTGTCATTTGGTCTTGGCACAAGTGATCATGTCTTGTTCTTCTCAATCTACTCAATCTCATCATTCATAGCAATTATCCATTCTTCATTATCAAGTGTAGCATTGACAGATTTTGGCTCAAACTCACAAATTAAACAACTTGTGTTTAGAGACTTACTTTTTTTTATTGTACCATCTTTCTTATCTCCTATGATTTGGATCTCTGGATGGTTCCTTCTTACACATCTGGAAAGTATAGGCACAACTCTTTTTCTATCATCCTTATCATCATTTTGTCCTTCATTCTGTTCTTCATCACCTTGCACATTATTTTGATCATTATCCTGACCGTCAGTATTTGTAGCCTAACCATCAGTTACAACATTATATTGCTCAGGCAGAGTGTTAGGTTCTTTATAGTATACAAACTTGTTGTAGTCCTCTGGTTCTTTTATGCTTTCCAGCTCATTCTTTTCTGCAAATTCATCTATCTTTACATTTGCACTTTCAAGAATTTTGTTAGAGGCCTTAATAAGACATTTATAAGCCTTGATTTTGGTGGAATACCCTAGAAAGATACCTTCATCACTCTTGGCATCAAGCTTTCCATTTCTATCATCCTTTAAGACATAACATTGACTACCAAAGATTTTGACGTAACTTACATTGGGTTTTTTACAATACCATAGCTCATAGGGTGTCTTCTTTGTGTCCTTCTTAAATTGTACTCTGTTTAATGTGTAGACAACAGTACTGATAGCTTCC
Source organism: Thuja plicata (assembly GCA_018584345.1). Taxonomy (NCBI): domain Eukaryota; kingdom Viridiplantae; phylum Streptophyta; class Pinopsida; order Cupressales; family Cupressaceae; genus Thuja; species Thuja plicata. The sequence continues at coordinate 981,036 of MU226991.1, forward strand.
CTCTAGAAGATTTGGGTGATGCCTTTCTCTATCATCAGTGTTCTAGCATAATCAACTATGGATCTGTTCCTTCTCTCAGCAATCCCATTTTTTTGTGGTGTTCTTGGTGCAGAAACCTATCTTTTTATTCCATACTCATTGCAAAAGTTAGTGAATTCATCTGATATAAACTCTCCTCCCCTATCTAATCTCAAGCATTTCAAATCCTCACCACTTTTTTTTCTACCATAGCCTTATACCATTTAAACATCTTGAATGTTTCAGATTTATCTTTTAGAAACATAACTCTCATCATTCTAGAGTAATCATCAACAAAGAGAATAAAATATCTATCTCCATAATAACTCTTTGTCCTCATTGGTCCACATAGATCAGTATGGACTAAT
>MU226991.1:1005969-1035388 GCA_018584345.1 Thuja plicata
AATGGATCTCCTTCATGAAAATGGATGCTTGAATGCTTGAGAATGGATGGATGCTTGCTTGAAATCTTTCTCCTTAGCTTTCTTGAATTGCACTTGAAAATCCTTCTCAATTGTGTAATGATGCTTAATTAGAAAATGAGAGGAGAAAGCTCCCTTTTATATGAAACTAGGGCACAATCTTCTAAGGAGACCTACATAGGATAATTAAATCATCATTTAAGCCTTTACCCATAGGAGAGGACCTATATTAAATATAATTTAGGAATCAACTGATTCAGAACCCGAAACAGCCGACCCGGAAGCGGGAATAAACTTTTTGTGAAGACCGACATCCCGAAAACCAAAAGTTCCCAGGATTTGGACCCTGGGAAAGGGTTGAGGTCAGCCCTGTCCTAGGACAACGCCAAGGTTGACCCTATCCTAGGGCAGGTCCAAGGTCGACCCTATCCTAGGAGGTCAACCCTGTCCTCAGATCCCAGGATCACAGGTCAGAGACCCAGAATGCAAAATTTAGGTCAAGAAATGGAGGTTAGAAAGGAAGGTCAGGGGGGAAGCCATGTCAAGATCAGGAACCCATTCAGAGGCACTTGTCATTACCCCAAACCACTCACTCAGAAGGATAAACCAGTCTCCTATGGAAATGCTTCCATTTTTTGACTATACAGGATTAAGTAATAATGAGAGGGGGGGGTGAATCAATATTACAACACTTAAAATAAAATTTAAACCAATTCTACATAAACCATAAACTTGCTAAAATGAAAAGAGCATAAAAAAATAACACAAAACTAATAACAACATTATTTTTTGTTGAGGAAACCCTGGCCAAGGGAAAAACCCAATGGGGATGGTAACCACAAGCATGCACTAAAGTATAATGTCCTTGTTAGGATACCTAGCCCTGTTAGGAGCTGAATATTTCATAGTACAATTCCTTATTAGAGGATTCAAACCCTATTAAAGGTATACAACACCCTTTTAGGGGCCAACTGAGCTTACAGCTCTTACAACAAAACTTCTATTACAAAGTGTTCTTCAATAATGAACAAAAAAAAGCATCTTCAATTCTTAGATGGTTCCATTCATAGTTCACCAATGATATCTATCATCCTCTGCTCTTCCATTCTCACATACACATATATTCGCTCATCAATCTCCCATATCACATCGCTTTACAAAAATTCTTCATATATATATATATATATATATATATATATATATATATATATATATATATATATATATATAATTACCAAGTCGGCTCTCATAACCAATATTACATAGTCGTCTCTCAATAAAAAATAGAATTAATAATGCAAAGAGAAAATACAAATTTGGTGCTCTTAAATAACCAAAATATAGATTATCTATAGTCATGATCCAACTTAGCTTTCCAGGAGTCCATGTCATACTCCCCAAATCATCGTTGTTATCCAACTGCTCTGTTTCACTGTTCTGTTGTTGTCTCTTGTCTTCAAATCTCTATAACTCTTTGTAATCGTCACCAAAATAAAATCAATCTCAGATGTAGGTCATAAATACCCTATAGTATCTTTCTCTAAGAGTAGACATAGCACTGATACCACTTGATGCAGAGTGGACATCCAAAAGCCTCAAAAGGACTCAAAAGGATAATATATCCTTCAATACCCCAACTCCAAAAGGCAAAAGTGCTCTACACTTATCACAACTACAGAAATGACTTGGATATAGGTTATCACAACCTACTACCCATAGGGAAACCTACTCACTAGGTTCCACCAAGTCTAGAACATGAATTCCAAATGATTGGTTCTTAAGCACTTATCCCAAATTATCAACAATACTCCATAAAATGAATCCAAGGACCAAGGGTGGCCTACACTCATGGATGTGGCCTATTTAGGTCCCTAAGACAAGGATTCCATGATCCTATTCAACATATGCAACCTTTTGAACATAGTTTCTTTGGAAACCCTCCTATTGGCTTGTAGCCTTTTCTCAAAGGATTTTTGATATTACACAAAATATTTCCATATAACCCCTTGAACAAATGAGGGATTCAAATACCCTTTATGGCCTAAGGTATTATACTTAAGCACCAAAACATGAACGTGAAAGGAAGATAGGTTGTCACACAAAAGTGCTATTGCAATTAGGCCTAATTAAGTCTGCACTTACACTACAAGTACTCTTTCCTTGCATACAATTCAAAAACCAACACTTTTATCATGTGAGGTCATGTATGAGGGTATTCTACACTGATTTTCAGATCTTGATGAATCCCCAAACAAACGTTATGTGGACTGTCCTAATTTAGTGATTGGTGCACACATGGACATGTACACCTAGGGCATCATGGAAAACCCATCTCCCTACACTTTTAAAAATCCAACCTTCATATTCATAAATAACATAATCAAAAAATGATTTCCACCAAAGGTCATTAAATTCTCATGGTGGAAACAAGAAATAAACACAATTCTTAGTGAAACCCTGATTTAGGGCCTACAAACCAGGCAGCGAGAATGAAAATTCAATAAATTGCAATGTATAGACATTAAATACATGAGACCAAGTGAAAAAGGAAGATAATCCATAGGGCCAACTTTGTGTTTCATACTTTCATTCAATTTTTTCCGTACCTATCTGTACTAACTAACTGTTTCACAAATTTGCAGAGAAATGGTTGATCTTTATTGATTTCAATGCAAAAATTACATCATCATCCTACCACCCACCTAGAAGGGATTATGTAGGAATTATGAATGGATACATTTCACTTTTAAACTAACTAGCCATTTGGGAATTATTTTTACAAGTTTTGACAAAAGTTGTCAATGTTGCTCAAAAGTTGCTTGACAACTTTTTGAGCAATTTTGCAATATTTTGCATCCTAGGTGACCAAAATTGGTCCAAACCTTTATTTTGTGATCCCTAATGGATCAAAACATGAAAAACATGATAATAACCCATAATTTAGGTTTTGGACATTCATTGACCAATAGTTGACCAAGGGCTTATAAAGTTCCAATCTTGGAACTAGGTGTTACAAAAGAAGTCCAATGTGAAACCTATGGTACTAACATGATCTAAAGGTCACTAGGACCTTGAAGGAAACCATAAGTGCCAAATGAAAACTTAGGTTTACTAGGTTTCTCCTGCACCATACTCCCCATGAGGTTTTGAACTCAAGTTCCCACTTGAGGTTAATTGATCAAGAGTGATGCCATGTTGCTTGATTTGGTCCACTGTCATCCAGGTAGAATCTATGTTAGGGAGTCCTTTCCACTTGACCAGGTATTGCATATACTTCTATTTTCTGGTTTGCTTGGGCACCTTGGACTCAAGGATTGTTTCCAACTCCACTAGTTTTCTTTGTGGAAGATTGGTGACATAATCTCCTCCATCCTCTTCACTTTGTGGATCCTACACATTGGTCATATCTGAAACACATTTATAAAAGGGTAAGATTAGAAACATTGAATATAGGAGATATCAATAAGGTGATCAATAAGGTAGGAGGAAGGGATATTTCATAGGCATTTTCACCCATATTTTTAAGAATGGTGCATGGACCAACTTTCTTCATACGTATCTTTGATTACTTTCCCTTAGGTAGTCTCTCTTTCCTCAGGTATGCCCATACCTTATATCCAATCTGGGAATGAATCTCTCTTCTCTTCTTATCTACATGTTTTTTGTATTTCATGGTTGAATACTGCAAGGTTTCTTTCACTTTTGTCTATACTTTGGTGATGATCTTTGCTAGATCTTCCCCTTGTGCACTCACTCTGAAATCTGAAGGTAACTCTACCAAGTCTCGATGACCCTTAGGATGTAAGCCATAGACAGTTTTGAAAGGTGTCTTTCCTGTGGACCTATTCAAGGATTCATTAAAGGAAAATTTTTCTTGGGGAAGTATCATATCACAACTTTGAGTGTAATGTTTTGTGAGGCACCTTAAGATATTTCCAAGAGATCTATTTACCACCTCTATTTTCCCATCTGTTTGTGGGTGGTATGCTAAACTGTAGGTAAGATTGGTGCCTAGTTTCTTAAAAAGTGTTCTCCAAAAGTGACCTTGAAACTTTACATCTCTGTTAGAAACTATTGTTTGGGGTAGGCCATGGATTCTAACCAATTCTTTTAAGAATAAGTGTGCTATGTGTGAAACATCATGTGTGCTCTTACAAGGAACAAAATGCGTTATTTTACTAAACCTGTCCACTATGACAAAAATACTGTCATAACCCTGTCTTGTTCTTGGTAAACCCATTACAAAATCCATGGAGATGGACTCCCATGGTCTAGTGGGTATAGGAAGAGGCTGATACAAACCTTTATTATTGGATACTCCTTTAGCTTTCTGACAAATGGAACATGATTCAACAAATTTTCTAACATCCTTAGCCAATTTTGGCCAAAAATAACTTCTCTTTACCAAGTGTGTTGTCTTGTCTATTCCAAAGTGACCTCCCATGCCACCACAATGCTTTTTTCTGATTATTTTTGTTCTCATGGAACACTTAGGGATGCATAACAGATCCCCCTTAAAAAAAATATTATTCTGCATCAAAAAGTCAGAGAAATCAATATGATACCTGCCTACCAGATTTTTGCACACCTCAAAGGCTTCTCCAAAATCTGGATCTCCTGCATATAGGTGTTGGAGTGAGTCAATGCCCACACTTTGAAGTTGAACTTCTTCAATTAATCCAACCCTTCTACTAAGTGCATCAACCACCTTTTTGGCTAGTCCATTTTTGTGTTTTATGTTAAATGTGTAGGCCTGCAATTGTTCCATCCATTTTACATGTCTAACCCCTAGTTTTTCTTGAGTATTGAAGAAAATCAATGCATGGTTATCAGTAAAAACCATAAAATATTTTGGGAGAAAATAATGTCTCCATTTTTAAAGTGCTTGAACCATGACATATAACTCTAAATCATAAGTAGAGTATTTCTTCTTTGCATCATTTAATTTTTTAGAAAAGAATGCCACAACCTTACCTTCTTGGCTTAGGACAACACCTATTGCCAAATTGCTTGCATCTGTCTCCACAACAAACACTTTGTTGAAATTAGGAAGAGTTAAGATTAGATATTGAGATACCCTATTCTTGAGGTATTGGAAAGCATCATTATCCTCTTTATTCCATACAAACTTAATCTTCTTACCACCTTTAATAGTGTCCAACATAGGTGCACAAACATGACTGAAAGTTTTTATGAATTTCCTATAAAAAGTTGCAAGACCATGAAAACTTCTAACATCACCTTGGTTCTTTGGTGGAGGCTAGTTGAAAATTGCTTGAATCTTCTTAGGGTCCATTTTTAGGGTGCCTTGAGAGATGAAAAACCCTAGGAACACAAGTTCCTTCTTCATGAACATGCACTTTTCCAAGTTAATCACTAATTTGTGTTGATGAAGTCTCCTTAAAACTTGTTCAATGTGATCAAGATGTTCTTCCCTGCTATGACTGAATATTAGGATGTCATCAAAATATATGACTACAAATTTTACAATAAAGTCAATAAAAATTTCATTCGTGAGTCTCATGAATGTGCTTGGGGTATTTCTCAACCTAAATGGCATCACCAACCACTCAAAAAGGCCTTCAGTTGTTTTAAAAGTTGTTTTCCATTCATCTCCTGGATTTATCCTTTTTTGGTGGTATCCCGACTTTAGATAATTTTTGTAAAGTAACATGCATTTCCCAACTGATCAAGTAAATCCTCCATTCTTAGGATAGGGAACTTGTATCTTATAGTGATCTTGTTGATGACTCTTCTATTTGTACATAATCTCCATTTACCATCCTTTTTAGGGGCAAGAACAGATGGGACTGCACATGGGCTAAGAATTTTCTGAATTAAGCCTTTCTCTAACAGTTCATTTACTTGTTTGGTAATATATGCATGTTGAGTAGGTGTCATCTTGTATGGGGCCTTATTAGGTAGGGAAGAACTAGGTATAATTTCTATTTGATGACTGATATCTCTTAAGGGAGGGAGGCTTGTGGGTAGGTCACTAGAAGCAACATCATTGTATTTGTTTAATAGTTCTTTGACTTCATTTGGTATTAGATCTCCCTCATCAGATCTTATATTATCCTTGGGCTTAGAGATTAGAACAAAGGCTTCAGTCTCAGGTTCTTTTAATACTTGCAACATTTCCTTTTTACCCAAGGTGATGACAGTAGGTTCTTTCTCTGTTTTAGGATCAGGCATGGGCTTCATGGTGAAATTTTCCCCATTTTTGGTGATGGACTAGGTGTTCTTCCTAAAATGATGTGTGACATCCACATCATATTGCCAAGGCCTACCTAAAAGGATGTGGGAAGCATGCATTTCCACAACATCACAAAGTACTTTATCTTTGAAGTTTGCAATAGAAAATTCTACCCATGCTTGTTCAGTTACTAAATTTTGTTGACCTTTGGTTAGCCAAGAGACATGGTAGGGAAATGGGTGTGGCTTCTTAGGAAGATTTAGTTTTTAAACAATTTCAAGAGATACTAAATTTTTAGTTGAACCATAATCTATTTGTAGATTACATACCTTTCCATTGCATTTTATCTTTGTCCTAAAGAGGTTCTTCCTTTGAGGTGGTTCTTGGTTCTATGGTACTTGATGGAAGACTTTCCTCATCATCATACATGCTCCTTCCTCTAGTTCTAGGTCCCTTGGATTGGTATTATCTTCTTGTTTGTCTTCTTTGATGAGTTGTGTCCTTCTCTCCCCCTGATTGTTGTTGTTCCTTTTCTCAGGGAATCTCCCTACATGGTGTCCTAGTTGATTACAGTAGTAACACCTTAGAGGTCCATTACCTCTTCTTTTATTTGTTCTCCCTCTATTGAAGGGTCTTCTTCCTCTGTAGTTTCCTCTAGAATTTGCATCACCTTGTTCCCTGTCTCCTTGGCTTTGGTCAGGGGTCTTGCTACTATTGCCACTGTATTGTCCTCTATTCCAAGAGGTACATCTTCCTCTAAAATTATTTCCACCATCATTTCTCTTTCCCTTGCCAAAATCTTGTTTTCTTTTCCATTTCTCCTCTACCTTGAGTGCCATTTGGTAACATTTTTTTACTGATATAGGGTAGTGTAGGCTAAGTTCTTATTGAATGAATAACTTAAGACCATTCATGTACATTGCTAGTTTTTCTTCCTCATCCTCTGTTGTATTTGTCTTCATGCATAGTTTTAGGAACTCCTCGGTGTATGAGCTTACATCCATGTCTTTTTTCTTTAATTTTTGCTTCCTTCTATGTATTTGCACCCAATAATCTTTAGGCACATATGTCTCTTTGATCAATGTTGTCATCTTGTTCCATGAAGTAATCATATTTCTCCAATTCTTCACCCTCTCTATTTGGATTAAATTCCACCAAGTTAGGGTTGCTCCCTTCAACTTGGATCTTGCCATCTTTACTCTTTATTTCTAAGGGATGTCCTCACATTCAAAGAAGCTTGTTAAGGCCTCAATCTAGTCCAAAGCCAAATCTGCATTCATCTTCCCATTAAAAGTTGGTAAATCCAGCTTCTCCTCCATGGTTCTTCTCCCCATAGATTTTAAGGCATCTAGGAGGGTTATCTAGTCTGTAGGAATGTTCACATCCTAATCAGGGGTGTCATCTTCCTCTTCACTCCCTTCTTCACCACCAGAAGTGTCTTCTTTTACCCCATCTACCTTGTTCTCCAATTCTTGAAGCCTCCTAGTCAGGGCTGCATTTGTTGTCTTCTATTCTCTCACCATCCTTTTAAGTTACATATTTGTGACCCTTGCATGGATTTCATCATCCTCAAGAGCAGACATAGCTCTGATACCACTTGATGCAGAGTGGACATCCAAAAGACTTAAAAGGACTCAAAAGGATAATATATCCTTCAATACCCCAACTCCAAGAGGCAAAAGTTCTCTACACTTATCACAACTATAGAAAGGACTTGGATATAGGTTATCACAACCTACTACCCATAGGGAAACCTACTCACTAGGTTCCACCAATTCTAGAACACGAATTCCAAACGAGTGGTTCTTAAGCACTTATCCCAAATTATCAACAATACCCCATAAAATGACTCCAAGGACCAGGGGTGACCTACACTCATGGGTGTGTCCTATTTAGGTCCCTAAGATAAGGATTCCATGAGCCTATTCAACATATGCAACCTATTGAACATAGTTGCTTTGGAAACCCTCCTATTGGCTTGTAGCCTTTTCTCGAAGGATTTTTGATCTTACACAAAATGTTTCCACATAACCCCTTGAAACAATTAGGGATTTAGATACCCTTTATGGCCTAAGGTATTATAATTAAGCACAACAACATGAAGGTGAAAGGAAGATAGGTTGACACACAAAAGTGCTATTGCAATTAGGCCTAATTAGGTCTGCACTTACACTACAAGTACTCTTTTCTTGCATCTAATTCCCAAACCAACACTTGGATCATGTGAGGTAATGTATGAGGTTCTTCTACATCAATTTTGAGGTCTTGATGAATCCCCAAACAAAATTCATGTGGACTGTCATAATTCAGTGATTGGTGCACACATGGACATGTACACCTAGGGCATCATGGAAAACCCATCTCCCCTCACTTTGACAAACCCAACCTGCATACTATTAAAGAACATAATCAAAACATGATTTCCACCAAGGTTCATTAAATTCCCATGGTGGAAACAAGAAATAAACACAATTCCTAGTGAAACCCTGATTTAGAGCCTACAAACCAAGCAGCGAGAATAAAAATTCAATAACTTGAAATGTAAAAAAAATAAATACATGAGACCAAGTCAAAAAGGAATATAATTCATAGGGCCAAATTTGTGTGTCATACTTTTATTCAATTTCTTTTGTACCTGTCTATACTAACTAACTATTTCACATATTTGCATAGAAATGGTTGATCTTTATTGATTTCAATGCCAAAATTACATAAGCATCCTACCACCTACCTATAAGGGCTTATATAGTCATTCCCAATGGTTAAATTTTATTTTTAAACTAACTAGCCATTTGGGAATGAGTTTTACAAGTTTTGACAAAAGTTGTCAATGTTGCTCAAAAGTTGCTTGACAACTTTTTGAGTAATTTTACAATATTTTGCAATTTTGCATCCTAGGTGACCAAAATCTGTCCAAACTTTTATTTTGTGATCCCTAATGGATAAAAAAATGAAAAAAATTAAAATAACCTATAATTTAGGTTTTGGACATTCATTGACCAATAGTTGACCAAGGGCTTATAAAGTGCCAATCTTGGAACTAGGTCTTACAAAAGAAGTCCAATGTGAAACCTATGATACTAACATGCTCTAAAGGTCACTAGGACCTTGAAGGAAACCATAAGTTCCAAATGAAAAATTAGGTTTACTAGGGTGATCTTGCAGTAGATGATGTCTCTACTTCTTTCAACTCTGTAGGCATATATTTTGTCAGTGATTCTGCTGTCTTCTCCATATCTGATAAATGTACTTCAAGAATTGATAGTTTAGGAGTGATTAAACTCTTCAAAAAACTAAATCTTGACATGAATCTCCCTTTCTCTATACCTAACACATTTATCTTATCCAAAATCCTTGTTACCTCTCTATCCATTTCCATTACCGATTGTGAGGAGGTCTCACAAATTTCCATCATACTGTTCAAGGTTTCCCCATCCTTAGCAATAATGTCTTCAATGTTTTTAACATGTCTGATTGGGTTCATGCAATAACTGAATAGCATCGTTCCATGTGCAACACAACTCTTAGCTTTTGTTGTAACAGATTTGAGAATTCCCAAGTCTAATGAAATAGACTGGCAAACTTCCATCATTTTCTTCTCCAAGTAGCTCTTCTCTGCCTTTTCTTATGCGATCTTCACTAGGGTCTCATTGTGATCATCAAAATTGTCAAGTGAAAACTTCAAGTTTTCTACATCATATCTTCTTTGGAGAAAAATAGGTACTGGAAGAAATTTGTTCATAGTATCGATTGCTCTAGACATTACCTTAGTTTTCTTGTCACTTTTCTTCTTAGATCTCTCCTTTGCTTTAGTGAGTACGGTGAAAGCTAAACTCGCCAATTAATCCGCATCCATGTGATCAACATCAAAATCAATAGGTTTGTCTTTACTTGCCAACAATAAGATAGAAGATGTGTCAACTTCAGTTTTGACTTCAACTTTTTATTCTTCTTCTTTCTGTTCCATTTCTTTCTGTTCTTCCTCTCTCTTTTCTTCCTCTTTCTGTTCTTCATCCTCATCCACTGTATTTTCAATGTTTCCTTTAAATGGATCCTTGTCATGCTGTGAAGTGTCAAGAGTCACAGGCACACCAGAAACATAGAAATTTGGTAGCATATCATCTTTACTCTTCTCAACACTTGCCTTAGCAATTTTGGAACTCTCTCCCATTCCTAAAGGTTTAGGCATTGTAGGTTTAGGAGGTAGAGTCTTCTCAGGCATAGTATTCATTAGTATCTGATCCAATTCTCTTTGAGTCTCATCATTAATTTCATCATACTTTCTTTCCATAATATTTACTAACCTTTCCTTGGTCCTCAATAAAGGTTTTAGTTCACCAAATATTTTGTCTCTATCTTGCATAAAAATTACATGTAACATGTTATCAATTTCTTGATTTCTAATAGTCTCATCTTCAATAGGTGCTAACTATTTTCTTATTTCCAGTCTGCCATACAACTCTTTAGGTACACTTCCCTCTATCTCTAATTGATTTTTCTTGAAAACAAGTAGGTGATTTACCAAAATATCTTCAATCATAATTTTATGAGTTTCCTCATACCTTTCATAGTACGTGTTTATAGAAACTAGATTCCCTTGCTCAATATCTCTCTTTTCAATCATCTTCAAGTATGGTTTCCATACATGTGTGTCACTTTCATCTTTCTTCTCTTCTCTCTTAGTCCTTTGTACTTTAGGTGGTGAATCTAGTTTGTTAGATCTAGTGCTTCTCCGTGGTACAATATTAATTGCCTCTTCTTATGATGTTTTCAGTGGTGACAAAGGGGTGGTAACATCAATAAAAATAGGTGGAGTATCTAATATCACAACTTCAAGATGTGGAAGGGATACAGTAGCAGTACTTTCTAATCCAAAAGAACATTCAGCTAACTTCTTCTTTACTTTCTTCAATTCTTCCTCAGTCAATCATGCCTTAACACCACATTCATGAATAATGTTGTCTACTTTCCTTTTCCTCAAGCCTCTAGTCTATTCCTCTCTTAGTTTAGCTGATTTTTGTTCATAAGTACCCCATCTCTCCTCAGATGTATCTACTTCAGATGCCAATGTTTGATCTGCATAGTTAGGACTTCTAAACTCACCTCATATCCCATAGGATAACACCATTTCTTCCTCGGTATAATTGCTTCAAAGCACACATAGTCTGTCTCAACCATAAAAGATATTGTGTCCTTATATTTTTCAACTAGGTCTTCAAGAATCACGTATCTCTCTTTCATCTGCCTCTAAAGAATCTTAATCATGCCAAATAGCTCTCCATCAACCCATGTGCTATTCTATCTTTGGTAGCTCTCAAAAATATGAATGCTAGTAGGTATCCCTATTCTCCAACCACTAGGGTACATGCCTGGAAATTTGTGCTCAATGTGAATGTACATGTGGACTAGTAGTGAACCAAATGTGAAGATTTTGGATTTGTCTTTCTTTATCAACTTGACATTCTCCAAAAACTGTCGTGCCAATAATTCGCATAGGTTATACTTAGTATTTTATTTCACCATTCGGTAAGCCATCATAATGACTCCAGAAGATACTAAATTAGGTCTACTACTATAGTAAAATTTGTAACCAAGTATCATTTAAATTAATCTCACATCCTCTAGATAAATGTCATTCACTATCATAGCTAGCCTATCCCATTTTGAGTGTGTTAGGGTTTCAACTTTCTTCTTTATATGCTTCTCTGCCATAGGGATGACTCCATTATTATCCAATCCACTGATCTCATATATTAGTTGACTATAAACATTTACAGGTTTTTCACCTATCCAGATAAACTGATCATGAACTCTGCTCAGCAAAATTTTAAACCATTCCTCTTCGTTGAATTTGTATAAGTCCAGAATTTTCATAATGTTCAACTCATCTACATGTTTGAACTCATCTCTCATCTTTCCATTATCTGTCATGCATTCCATCTCAGTATAAATTTCATAAACACCTAGTATGTCATACTTGCAATGAATATATGCCCCAATATCTTCTACATGCAAGACGTCGTGTGGTGTCTGGTAAAATGCTCCTTCTGGTTCATCCTCACATGACTTAAAAGGATGTTTCTTGAATTTATACCTAGGTATATCCAAAAAATCATATATCAAAGGTGCATCCATAGCTTCTGTAGATGTAAATGATTTAAATACCTTAACCACACTAAATTTTGAGTATTCACTTCAATCGATCACACAATGTAGTTGTTGGATAGTCTGAATCTCTCTTCTCTCTAATCTCCTTAGGTCACTGCTTGTCAAATGGTAAGGAAATAGATAACCATTAGGTTCTTTATACATTGTTAAGTGTTAAAAGATCACATTACCCAATACTGTCCAGTCAGTCATAAATCTTGCGATCATAATACATGCATCATCCGATGTTGCGCTCTTAGATATACGTTCCATGATGTCAGCCAATATCATACATAAGCTCGCTAGAGATTAATCCATATATTCAGGGGCTATATATATTCTAATGTGCTCATCCAATGCTCCCCCTAAGGCCATTCTCAACCAATTAGGTTGATTCATCTTTGCTAGCATCAAGCAAAGATCCAATAGCATCTATTGTCTCTCCCTGAACCAATATCTCACTTGTCTCTTTGATTTTCCATATATTACCACTGCTGTTATTTTCTAATTTCTTGAAATAACTGTCAAAATCACTCTTGATTTCTGCAAGACTTTTACTAGTATCATTGTCATTCTTCTTTGTATTCATAAGAGGTGGTAATCTTCTATTATTTATTCCATTATACATGCAAAAAATTTCTATATGACCTAGATTGTTGCATTTGTAACATATATGAGGTCTTCTATTTTGATTAACTTGTAATTTACAATTCATTTCAATGTTTCCAAGGTTTTTGCATTTGTAGCATGTGATCTTAGCTGTTGATTCTCCTCTATTGTTGTCTTGTCTGTATCTAGTCAGATCAGGTTTCCTACATTCTGTCTTCTTGTGCCCATATGCATTAAAGTTAAAACAATAACCATAAAAAATTTTGAAAGGGGCATTACATCTACAATCTCTTTTCATTTGTCCAAACTTGTTACAACCAAAACATCTACCTCTGAAAGGTCTAATATGTTCTTTAGGTTCTTCAAGAGTAGGTTTTTCTGCATCAATCTTCACATCTAGTTTCTCTTCTTGATTCTTGGAACACTCATCTTGATTGAAGCCAATACCATTCATATCTCCTTTAAGTTTCTATCTTTATCTTTGTTCATCAATCAGGTCACTTCTCATGTGAAGTTTCTCAATGTGTTTCTTTGTCTCAAAAAGTTCACCTTTTATGATCTGATTATATTTCTCCAATTCTAGATACTTTTTCTTATAATGGTTAGCCTCATTCTTCATTTGTTCCGTCAGAATATTTGCATTTTTCAAAGCATCTTCAATCTTAATATTAGCATTATTTTCTTGTTGAATCTCTTTGGTCATTTCTTCATTCTCAAGCTTCAAGACATAATTCTCTTGTTCAAGTTTCTTTATCTGATCTGAATTATCATAATCTGAATTTTCTTTTACCTGAACCATAAGATATTGTCTATGATTTCTGGAAATGTCAAGCTGGTCCTTAAGTTTCTTTATGAATCCATCAGCTCCTTAATTTGAATCTCAATTCACCATTTTCTACTTTTTCTTTATCAAAGTCCTCAAGTGCAGCTTAAAAGTTCTCTTGCAAATTATTTGAATCCATTCTAATCTCCCTTAATTTGTTAAGATTTCTCTCCAAGGGCCAAAAGATCTGATACCAATTGTTAGGATTAAGTAATACTAAGAGGGGGGGTGAATTAGTATTACAACACTTAAAATAAACTTTAAACCAATTCCACATAAACCATAAACTTGCTGAAATGAAAAGAGTATAAACAAATAACATAGAACTCATAAAACCATTATTTTTTGTCGAGGAAACTATGGCCAAGAAGAAACCCCAATGGGGATGGTACTCACAAGCATGCACTAAAGTATAATGTCCTTTTTAGGAGACCTAGCCCTGTTAGGAGCTAAATATTACATAGTAAAATTCCTTGTTAGAGGAATACAACCCTATTAAAGGTATACAACACCATGTTAGGGGCCAACTAAGCTTACATCTCTTACAAAAAAAATTCTATTACAAAGTGTTCTTCAATAATGAACAAAAACAAGCATCTTCAATGCTTAGATGGTTCCAGTCATAGTTCACCAATGATATCTATCATCCTCTGCTCTGCCATTCACACATACACATATATTCGCTCATCAATCTCCCATATCACATCTCTTTATAAAATGTCTTCATATATATATATATATATATATATATATATCTTTCTTATTACCAAGTCGGCTCTCTTAACCAATATTACATTGTCGGCTCTCAATACAAAATAGAATTAATAATATAAAGAGAAAATAAAAATTCGGTGCTCTTACATAAAAAAAATATATAGATTATCCACAGTCATGATCCAACTTATCTTCTCCGGAGTCCATGTCATACTCCCCAAATCATCGTTGTTATCCAACAACTTTGTTTCAATGTTTTGTTGTTGTCGTTTGTCTTCAAATCTCTATAAATATATGTACTCATCACCAAAATCAAATTGATCTTAGATGTAGGTAATAAACACCCCATAGTATCTTCCTCTAATCTTTCAAATGCTAACTCATCGTTCTCGATCTTTGATACCCAAAATACCTTTGTATGTTTGCTTCTATACTTAGTCAATTTCATAACTGAATCACCAAAACTTAACTTCAATTGAATTGATCAATATGCCAGATGTGTTGCCATAAATGACAACCAAAAATTGATTCATAACATACAAAAGTGATCACTTTCCTACAGATTCAATATAAGGCATGAAAAGGTTTCAATTTATTGATCTTATAAATTACATGTAATTTATCAAATATTAAACATGTTACCAAGTTTACAGAATGGTTTTTTTTTAAAGAGTTAACAATTGATACATAATAACAATGCAGAATTAATATAACATAAGACAATACATACTCATAAATGTAACACATTTAAAGATTACAAATCCTGAGGGTTCCTTGATGCAGAATTACATGAGTTAACTAATCTACTAAATACAATAAACAATAAACAAACTCCATATAGTGAAAATAAATAATCAACAATATCATTTCATAAATGAAACTTATATACAACTAATACCATAAGGTATACATAATTAACCAACATCCACTACACAATTCACGCAGTATATGATAAAACCAAATATAAAGTACAATACAATATCCAAGAATGTCACAAATGATATAATGAAATAAATATACAACATAAGAAAGATAAGAGAAAGTCTCCAACAATGAAGAACAAGAAGATAGAACTGTAACAAGGATCATCCAAGAAAAAGTCATGAACGTCAGATCTCAATGGTAATAAGAATCACTACAAACCAAAATTGTAGAACCAAAGGTCCACTCCCACCATGCTGAGGAGATAACAACATACCCACACATACGACAAACAACCAAATAATAAAAACTAAAGAAAAGGTTCACCGGATAAAAAGGCAACAAGAAGATTTCAAA
The DNA here is from genome assembly GCA_018584345.1 of Thuja plicata. Lineage (NCBI taxonomy): Eukaryota > Viridiplantae > Streptophyta > Pinopsida > Cupressales > Cupressaceae > Thuja > Thuja plicata. The sequence goes on from MU226991.1 coordinate 1,021,755, forward strand.
GTTAAAAGTATGAAATATCAAGAGATAAAACAAGAGTACAAAATACTCATGTAGGAAACTAGAATACATATAGGGAAGTGTCATCACATAAGTCCACCCTTGAGTTACCCTACTAGCCCAACTAGACCTAGCCCCCAAATGACTCTATGTGGCTCATTAATCCTTTCGTATGGACAAGGATTCTAACCATGCAAAACCTCCATCAAGCATCTCCTCCCACTCCCATCCTTAGTATGTACTAGCACTCAAGGCATGGGTGAGGTATATATTTATCTTCTTAGTATTTATCTCAAATAATTTCATTAATTTATCACGTATTAAGTCAACTTACAATGAGTAACCCTAGTAGCCTCTTAGGGCCTTGGCCCCCACTACAAGCCACTTCCCCTCTAGGATCCTAGATAACCTACCCTAATGATCCAACCAAAAGAAACCAAAAGAAAAAGCATAAAGACATCTCATAAAGCATTAAATCATGAAAGTCATCAGTAACAATGCTGAAGGATAACAAAGAGTAATGCATCCTATACAAGGATCCAGATTGTCCATCCCATAATGGAAATCTTAATAAGTCATCCATCCCATAATGGATATCTTTGTAAACAATTACCAAATCTCATAATCTCATATCACGGAATCAATGATCCTCAATGGTATCAAAATCATCTCTCTCCAACATGGAGTGAATCATAATAAAAAGATACCATCACTCAAAACATTGAATAATCATAGTAGAAGAAAGAAGGTGACCAAGTGAACAAATCATAACTCAACACAATACTGGTTGTCACCTCTTACGGTCAAATAAAATAAAGATCAAGGACTCAAGGAACACTTGACATCTCTCACATATGTACCCAAGACAACACATGAACCAATCATGACATAAATAGGTTATGAATTTTCCACAATATCAAACTCAAAGAGAAAAAGACATAAAAGCATAAGATATTACAAGTCTAAAGACAAAACCCACCTAGGGTAACAACCTACACACACTGACACTTAAAAACACCAAAATCACATGAGAGAAGACATGCATGCATTTTACATATTATTTAACTTCATTTATATAATATCATTATATTTATTAAAATACTCTTAAGTCATAAATGACTTAGTTAATAACATAAAGTATGCACATGGAACATATATGGTGTTTTAGTGAATCTCTATGATCTTTAAAATTACATTATAAACAGTTAGACCAGTCATATTAATTATTTAATAAATGTCAAATTGATTAATTTTTAATTAATAAGACTTATTAACAATTTTAACTTTATAACACATCAATCATTCTTACCATCTAGATCTCTTGACCGATTTGCAGCATCTTTATTTGCTCTGTCAGATGTAGGTTGATCTCCTTTAGATTTGTGATGTTCTCTTCTGATGTATCTAATACATTACTTGCATTTGATCATGAAGATTTAAAGAAATCTAGAATCTCTTCTTCCTAATAGTCTATTTCATTGTTCCTGGTAGCCATACCTTTTCTTTCATCCAACAACTCTCTCATCTTGATTCTTGCTTCTTTATACTATTCATAGAACATATGTATCTCAAGCTTTTTGTTCTCAATATTCTTATCAAGTTTTTACTTCTCCATTGTATGATCTTTGCTCTTAACCCTTTAATATTTTCAAGAAGATACTTGGCTCTGATACCAATTTTTGGACTTAATGGGAAGTAGTATTGAGAGGGGAGGGGTGAATCGGTACGTCTAGTTCTTTTGAAACTTTACTCAATTTATCATTAATGATCATTCAATTCTAATTTACCAACCATTATTGTTATTCTTTCTTATGCATATATTGTTTTTTCACAATCTTTAATAGTTTTCAATCATTCATATATATTGACAAACACATAACACAAGATATGGTATCGCAGAAAACTCATGTTATGAAGTAAAAACTGCGGTGGGGATGGCACCCACAAAACTTCACTATCTGCAAAATGGAAGGGAGTCGGTTAAGGCTTACAATTTGATCACTTCTGATGATCTTCCCTGTTAAGAGTATTAAGGTGGAGACCTGTTAAGATCTACTCTGTTAAGAGCTTTAGTAACACTAATTTAAGTTTGCACTCAATTATGAGATTTAAAATAGGATGGTTAATCCCACCTTTCTTGAAAGGATTTCATTAGTGTACTACACTTGTTAGAATGAGTACAAATGTTGACCTGACTATATGCAATCTACTATTGTTGATTTACAGACCCATTAAAACCTTTACAATAATAATATCACCTTAAGTGATTGATGAATACATTTTCTCTACTTGTTGGTAGCCTTTGTTCTATTCTTATAAACTGATTTGAATATGTTTCTGTTCTTCTGCATGAATTTTCTATTTGGTCTTTTGTTTCTCTTCGTGCCTACTATAATTTTTCAACAAAAACAATTCTCAATGGATTGAGCACCTATTTATACAAGTATTGACCTATCTTAGAATTCACAATTTACAATGTTAACTCTCAGATCCAAGGTTTACAACTTGACCTTGACCTTTAGTTTGCATGTTTTAAAACGGTAAAATGAATTAAAACAATAAAGATTACATTGCTTCCTCCGCACATAATGGATTTAAAAGAAAATCAAGAAGTTATAAACACAACTTCAGTGATTTATCTGACATGGAAAGTCAGATCCATGTTTTGCGGGATGTAACTGACTGTCAGTTTCTTTGCTGTCAGTTTGAACTTGTAGTCTGTCGGCGTTCCTTGACTGAACTAATTGTTGGGTTTCCTGTATCTGTCAGGTTCCTCTCTTTGTTGTACTGTCGGGTAGAACTGTTGTTACTCGTCAGGTATCATTTACCTTTTTTTCATCGGGTAACATTTTAATAGTTTTTGTCGAGTAACATTGGCATCGGATAGTGTTGTTCCCTGTTTGTCGATGTAGAGTAAACCAATGGTGCAGATCATGTTTTTCTCTAAGTATACTAATGGAAAAATATAATGCGTTCAATGACATGGGTTACTTTTCTACAATAAAAATTGGAAGCTTTAGATAAATTTAAAATATTCAAGGCTATGGCTGAAAAGGAGGGTAGATAAAAGAATCAAATGCTTAAGATCTAACAGAGGAGGATCATCTATTTCTAAAGAGTTTAACACTTTTGTGAGAAACATGGGATCAAGAAACATTTTTCTGCTCCTAGAACACTCAAGTAAAATGATGTGGCTGAAATAATGAATAGAACACTTCAAGAAGCAACTAGAACAATGATAAAAGGAAGCCAATCTACTGGAAATATACTAAAAAGAAGCAATACTAACTATAGTGTACACACTTAATAGAGTTTGGATCAGGATGAATATTGGGAAGATATCTTATGAGGTATGGTATGGAAGAACCCCTTCAGTAAAGTATTTCTAAGTTTTTGGAAAAAAATATGTTATATCAGAAGAGATGAAGAAAACCTTGGAAAGTTTGATTCTAGAGTTGATGAAGGCATATTCCTTGGGTATTCCACTAAACAAAAATCTTATAGATGCTACAACAAGAGGATGAGAAGAATAGTTGAAAGAACAAATGTAAATGTTGATGAAGGCATTCCAAAGAACATGGAAATAGAAGTTGGATATGAATCATTTGGAAAATAGGAGAGAAGAGAAGACAAAATAAAATGAATAATAGAATAATATTGAGGTTGCTTCTGTAACTTGTCCTAAGATCCCTAGATTTGTGTAGAGGAATCACTTAGAAAATCATATTATTGGAGATAATAATAGAGGTGTCAATACAATAAGTAAATATGTTGAACAAGTCAATTTTTGCTTAATATTAGAAATTGAACTAGAGACTATAAAAGAGTCATACAATTATCAGAGTTGGATGAAAGTTATACAAGAAGAAATAGATAAAATTATGAAAAATCATACTTGGAAAATGGTCCCAATATGACAAAAATGAAATTGGAACAAAATGGGTATTCCAGAACAAGTTGGATGAAGATGAACACATAGTAAGGAATAAGGTTAGACTTGTATGCAAAGGATACACGTAGGTGGAAGGAATTGACTTTGAGAAGACTTATGCTCCTGTGGAAAGAATCAAGGTGATCAAAATGTTACTGGCTTTTGCAGCACTCAAGGACTTCAAACTATATTAGATGGATGTGAAATTTACATTTCTAAATGGAGAACTGAAGGATGAGGTATACATAGAACAACTGGAAGGATTAAAGCTATCAGATGATCCAAACATGGTCTACAAGTTGAGGAAGGAATTATATGGGTTGAAGCAAGCTCCTAGATCTTGGTATCTAAGCATTGGAAAGTATTTTTTGGAAAGTATTTTTTCAAAATGGTATGGTTAATAGTAATATCTACTTTAAGGTTGAATCAAATGATATTATGATTGTAGTTGTGTATGTGGATGGCATTATCTTTGGAGGAAATGATGGTATGTGTAAGAAATTTGCTGATAAAATGCAAAATAATTTGAGATGTCCATGATTGGGGAAATGAATTTCTTTATGAGCTTACAAGTTAATCAAAAAAGTGAAAGTATCTTTATTTCACAATCAAAATATGTAAATATATGTTAAATAAGTTTGGAATGAAAAATGCTAAACTGATGTGCATTCCTATGGACACTAGTTGTAAGTTGAGTAAGGATGTTGAATATCCTAAGGCTGATAAGAGAAATTATAGATCAGTGATTGGAGTATTTTTAAACCCGACTACTACTAAACTAGATATCATGCATATTGTTTTTCTTGTAGCTAGATTTTAGAAAGATCCTAGAGAAACTCATGTTATGCAGTAAAAATGTTTTTTGATACTTCAATGGAACAACATACTTTGGTCTATGGTATCTCCAAAAATCAGACTTCACTTTGATGGCATACACTAATATTGATTGGGTTGGATGTGTGGATGACAGGAAAAGTACAAGTGGAGGTGCATTCTTCCTTGGACCTAGGTTGGTCACTTGGTCAAATAAGAAACGGGATTCAATGTCTTTATCTACTATAAAAGCATAATATATTGTTGTTTCTTTATGTTGCACAAAAATACTTTGGATGAAACAAACTTTGAAAGATATTTGAATAATGTTTAATGATCATATTTTTATTTTGTGTGATAATACCAATGCAATAAGAATTTCAAACAATTTGGTACTACGTTCAAGAAAAAAACACATTTCTATTCGATACCACTTTATGAGGGAATTTTTTTCGAGAATGAAGAAAATATTTATTATGTACCTACAAAAGAAAAAATTGTTGATATATTCATGAAGGATCTCTCTAAGGATACTTTGAATATTTCTGGGAGAAGTTAGGGGTGATTTCCCATCCTTATCGAAGCTAAATGCAAATATTTATACATTAGTCCAGTAAACTTCAAACATATCTTTGATATGGACTAATGATTGTGGCTACCTCTTAGGGAGAGCTAAGTATTGTTGTGAGATAAAGTATATATCTCAGGGGGAGTTGAGTGGAATGATTAATTAATCTACATCTTTAGCCTTTACCATTGATGTCAAAGCGGGAGACTGAACTTGTATTTGAAGAATGTCCAAAGGGGGAGAGTAAGTTATTGAAATTGATGTGTCTCCATCAATGACAAAGGGGAAGAATGTTGTAGTATTGAGAAGAATGAGTGAGTTTGGATAGACAATGATTTAGTATGGCTATTTTGGTATGGTTTTCATTGATGTAAACACAATTTTGCATTAATATCAACATGCTTTCTGTGCAATGGTGATGGGGATTTTTCTCTACATAATCTTTATGTTGAAAATATGTTTGTGAGGTGTTGATATGTTGTTAAGTATAGTTTAGATTTGTTGAATTCAAGTTTTTTGTGGTTTGAAGAGCAGTGCAATGAATTTGATATTTGTCTGAGACTGACTGTAACTGACTATATTCTATCTATGAAATGTGTGCTTTGCATTTCTCTGTGTAATGCTTTCTGATGGTGAGATTTTGGAAATAAGGTATTAATGTCCTTAGCTTCATTTATTTCACTTGGAATGAGATTTTGGGCTTCGAAGATATGGTTTCAATGTTCAATGATATTCCTACTCTAGGTTTGGATGACCTTGGTTGTTTAAACTTCAATTATTTGTCTTGATATATGAAATAAGATAATGTGTATGGTTCTATTTTTTGTCTCAATTAAAGTGCGGTTTGGTCCACTTCTCATTCCTCCCCACCACGTGAATGTTTAGTGTTGATCTAATGGAAATCTTCTTCAATCCTTGCCTAACCAAGAGTGGGATATATCACAAATGTAAACTTGGTATAAATAAAAGGATGAATAATTTAGAGATAGTTTAGCATGGTGGCATATGCATTTATTTGTGTGATATTTGTGCAAGTATATGTATGTGGGATTAGCATTTATGAAAGAGGATTTTTCTCCCTGCTTGCATAAGTTAAGTGAGAAGTGTGTGTTGGTATAAATGATGCAGAGATAAATTTGAGATGTTTTGGTATGTTTTTTATGCATATCTTATGATATGTTGATCATTTATAATGTTGTCATTGATGTCAACTTAGTGTTTGTTGGTTGACAGTGTGCCTGTTATATTGGTGTATGTTCAAGAGGTTGAATCTAGAGATATGGTAATAATTGGCATGTGTGATCATAAAGAAAGACTAAGTGATGTCTCTAGATGTTGTATCTATGACCACACATGTTGATCTTATGTTTGGTGTTACTTATGTTTGATTAAAGGTTGACAGGTCAACATGAAGAACATGATGAAGCCAAGAAGGAATGATTTGATGTTTGTGTCAAATAGGTTTTGATTCAAATGTTTTGTTTTAGAATTTGTTATCTTGAATATATTATTTGATTTCTATTGCGACCACATCATTATTTGATGACCGGAAGACCAAGTTTCAAGTGATAGAAGGTTGTTTAGTTAAAGGTCATAAGAAGTTCTTAGAATAATCATTCAGATCCTTGATCGGTGATAATGAACCATGCTGCAGTAAGTGATTATGTGTTTCAAGGATTGTGGTGGTGTTGAATATTGATGAGGATTGATGAGTTGGCATTCAATGAACTATAATTGATTGAATGTTTGAAGATGATAAGTTGATGATCACCGAGATGAAAAAGTGAATGCAAGACATTAAATCAGTTAATGTATTGTATTTTCTTTGATGTAAAAATGATATGATTTTATTGCTCATATATATATCATTCATAACCTTGAAGATCTGAAAAGACAAAGATTATGTGGTCGGTAAAACATAAAAAGTCAGTATACACCGAGTGACAATGAACACTGACGGATAGTGAACACCCATCAAGTGTTACTGAGCAAGTGTTACCGAGAAAGTGTTACCAAGCAAGTGTTACTAAGAAAGTGTATACCAAGCACCACAGTAAACTGAATTTGTTACCAAACATAACTGGAGTTAATGACTGAATAGAACAAGAGTTAAAGAATGACAAAACTACTTAGCTGGCAGAGCTATATTTAGGGATTGACTGATTGATTTCTTTATTATCAATGATCAGTTAAACTAAAGCATGGAAGAATAATTAAAGAACATTTTATTCACATTTATCAAGGAGAGATTGCAGAATAAAAATAAAGAAGATCTTTACGGGATAAAGAAAAGCATAGCAAGTTTTACGGATCAAGAAGTGATCTATGACAAAAACAAGGAGATTGAGTGGCTAATCATGTCTATATAAAGAGACAAGGAATTCATTATGAAAGGAGGAATTCTGAATATATTCTGGTGAAGATTGAATTCTTCATGTAGATTTGATCATACAGGTTGAAGGACAGAGCCAAGGAATTTTACAGACACCGAGCAACAGAGGACAGAGCATTCACCAAGAAGAAGAAAGAATGAAAGAAAAGGAACTAAAGTGAACATTAATCAAAGAGGTATTATTGGATTAACAATAGATCTAAATATTTGCAAGTTAAAGTTGTATATTTGAACAGATCATTTAATGTATCAATTTAACCATTGATTTAGAAAATCTCTTAATCGAGTGGGATTTAACAGTCCTTATTATATTGAGATACTCAAGAGTATCAAAAGGTTTTCTTGTTGATCGCATAGTGAGTGATAGTTCAAAAGATAAACTATTGCTTTTAAATCCTGTAACAAGGTCACACTTAACAGTGTGTATTGTAACCTTTAACAGGGTTGGCTCTTCACCGAGCTCGCTTTAGAAGAGTGAAATTATTTTGGGTTACCGGTCCCAGGTGATTTTTCCCTTAGAAAGGTTTCCATGTTAAAATCTATGTGTCAAATGTGTATATGGTTCATTGCATTGATATTTTTCTTTACACATTATTGAAATTGGATTGATTGGTTAACACTAAGTTTATTTACTGCTATTTGGTAAAGTCTAGAAAAGATAAACAGTATACCTTACCGATTTGGTTATATTTGTTAAGTTTATTTATGGCATACATCTTGATGGACTAGAAGATAACTAGAGGGTTTTATATTTGAGAGATAATTTTTTGGTTGAATTTTTGGAATTATTTTTAAGGCCACTGATTCACCCCCCTCTTAGTTATTCTAACAATTGGTATCAGAGCTTGGTGCTTGGAAGAAAATTTTAAAGGGACTTAGCCTAAAGATCATAAGATGAGTAAAAGGGATGTGCCTAAGTTGAACAAAGAAAACTTTGCATCTTGGAAAAGCAGGATAAGACTTCATCTATCAAGTATTGGAAATGATGTTACACAACACTTAGATACTAAATATGTTGCACCTACTGGACCTTTGATTGTTGATCAATTGAGAGAGAAACATGAACACAATTCTATGATGATAGAACTTTCTTCTTCACTATCTGATGTTGAATTTGAAGATGTGAAATCAAGCACCTCTGTAAAGAAAATGTGGGAAAAACTCAAGCTAGTACCTGGAGGAGACACCAATGTACTGAGAGCTAAAGATGAATGCCTAAGAGGAAAGTTTGATGACCTGAGAATGAAAGAAGGAGCAAACATCACTCAGTATAGTAGCAGAATCAAATAATTTGTTAATGCTATCTGTGGAGTAAGTGGAGTACTTGAGGAAGAAACAGTTGTAAGTAAAATTCTAAGAATCTTACTGCTTGTTTATGCTATTAGAGTATCTACAATTCAAGAATGAGAGTAGTACCAAATTGTTAGAATTTATCAAATTCATAAGCCAAGATCACATGCAGCATAATAACTTGACACAAAGAAAAGAATGGAGACACAACTCATAATCTCCAAGAAATATGAAATATCATTGAGAGAAGGAATTGAGAGAATTCTTGAGAGTGATTCAATAATTACAAAAGAATTAGATACTTACAAAGTGATCAATCCTTGTAAAGGATATCAAAACCCTAATATGGGTGAAGAAACCAAGGTTGGGTGAATAAACCAAGGTTGGGTGAAGAAACCAAGGTTGCATGAATAATTAATAAAAGAATCAATTATTGCATGCCTAAAGTTTAGCTTAAGTGAAATAGAGATAAAAGGGACTTAATAATTAAATAAAATAATGATTTAATTAATAAATGAAAATTCCCTTTTAACTCTAATGCCTCCTCTTAAGATAAACTTAGGGAGAAGCTAAAAAAACCTAGAAACAACTGCAGAAAGCAAGAAAGATGGGTCTCGGCAACATGGCTTGATGAGGTACCCAAGTACAAAAAATCTCTATAAAGAGGATAAAAAGGAGAAAACCCAGTGGAAAAAACCCCTCTCCTAAAAGAGATGAAGTCTAGTGAAGGACTGAAGAAGCCTCTAAACTAGAGAATGTCCCAGAAGATAGGAACAAAGAAACAACATGTAGAACACCTCTGAAGCATGAAGTTGCAAACACTGTCAAAAAATAACTTCTGGAACCTCCACTATAATAGAACATGATCAGGTAGAGAAGACTATAAAGAAATCCTGAAGAGCTAATCAATCGAATATGGAAGAATTCCTCTGAAATAGGAATGAAAGAAGAGTGTCCATATGGTAAATGATCCATCTCACCGAAATGCATAGGTACCAGCCAATGCATCCACCTAGTACATAGGAACAAATAATAAATATATAGATCACTCTAACGAACCAAGGAAGCATTAGAACCAACAAGAGATACCCCCTCATAATCCTGAGCAGGGAGAGGTATGACAGGTACACTAAAATAGACTGCAAAGAAACACTGCATGAGAAAGAATGTACACACACATATAAAGGATGGTGTCATGGAAGAAACACTCTCTTGACACACATCATGAGGCTAATATTGTGGAAGGGACACTCACTTGACAAAGGTAGATGGAAAATAATACAAACATCAAACACCCCCATGCACTTTATAATGTAGTGCGAGTACAATAAAATCCCAAGCATGCATCAGATGACACTTTATCTGAGTGTGTTTACATAAAAGACAATAGAAAAGGATGTATACAATATCCAAGAATGACTAAAATCTAAAGAAACATATGCAACTGCTCTGAAGGAGTCATCCCATGCACAGAAAATGATCCCAGGACCTGAAACATCCAAGATATCAACTAGAATATTGCAAAAATGAAAAAAACTAAATAAAAAACTACCTGGAGAAAATTATGGGTGTGAGACCCATACAAGAAGAAGGAGAATAGAACCAGCTTTCTGATGCCAGGCGAAATTCAAAAAATGGATTCTGGATGAGCAAGATATGGTTCCCGGAGTGCAAAAAGAACCCTAACTTTGACTAGAAAAAAACCCTACAAGATGACAAAATTAGAAAATCTAACTTCTAGAAAAGCATCCGACTCAGAAAGAGCTTTACGACGATATAAGGAAGTCAAAAATTGGCCTCCATTTGCTCTAGATAGAGAAAAAACACCAAAAGATGCTCATTATGGAAAAACAATGGCAAATAGAATGACAATTTTGTGGCCATCAAATTTAACCTCACTGTCAGACCTGCAACTGTTGACATCAATAGCATGGAAACTGAGGTGACATAGAAATTGAGGTAGCACATAAATTAAGGTGGCACAGAAATTAAGGCGATGTGGGAATCGATGCAGTACAGAAATTGACGTGATGCAGAAATTGAGGTGGCATAGAAATTGAGGCAACATAGAAATTGAGGTGACATGGAAATTAAGGCATATTTTTGCCTCATAAAGTGTGCCAAGGTTCGTGCATGCAAAAATAGTACCCAAATTTCAACTATGTCCAAATAGGGCGTGCCCTCTATGAAAATAGGGGTTTTGGGCCTTTCGGACACAACCTAGACGTCAGATTTTGCCCAAAGTGCTCCAAAAAATAAATCCCCTCCATATCCAAAGAAGAACCTTAGAAAATTTGAAAAACTCGGCACTCCATAAATTCTTCAAAAACCTAAGAACAAGCTGCACCAGCAAGGCTCTGATACCATGTCAGAATTCATCAAATTCATAAGCCAAGATCACCTATAGCATAATAACTTGTCATAAAGAAAAGAATGGAGACACAACTCATAATGTCCAAGAAATATGAAATATCATTGAGAGAAGGAATTGAGAGAATTCCTGAGAGTGATTCAATAATTACAAAATAATTATATACTTACAAAGTGATCAATCCTTATAAAGGAGATCAAAACCCTAAGATGGGTGAAGAAACCAAGGTTGGGTGAATAAACCAAGGTTGGGTGAAGAAACCAAGGTTGCATGCATAATTAATAAAAGAATCAATTATTGCATGCCTAAAGTTTATCTTAAGTGAAATAGAGATAAAAGGGACTTAATAATTAAATAAAATAATGATTTAATTAATAAGTGAAAGGTGACTTAATAATTAAATCAATATGATTTAATTAATAAGTGAAAATACCCTTTTAACTCTAACACAAATAACAATGTTACTCTTGATAGTTTGATTGGTAGACTTATTTAATTTGAGATTAACAACTATGACAATAGTGTCTTACCTACTATTGAGTCTGCATTCAAGTCTTCTCTAAAAATAAGCAAATCTAGTAACAAACACACTATGAGAAATGATAGTGATAGTGATAGTGATGAACAAGAACTTGATGAACTTGAAGCACTAATGGCTAGGAGATTACATAGAGATAAAGGAAGCTATAAAGGTAAATTACCATTGGTATGTTTTAATTGCAAATAAATTGGACATTTTGCTGCTAGATGCCCTAACATGAGAAAGGGTGAAAGAAACAATGATAGATCTTATGAAAATAAGTATGACAAAAGTGATGAACAAGACTACAGAAGCAACCGAGACTCTGACTAAAGAGATAATCGATATTAAAAGGACAAAGGCAAGAAGGCTTGTTACCTAGTTGAGAATAAAGCTGAAAAATCTAACACTGATTCTGATGAAGATATTGAGGTAGTATTTGTTTCTATGAAGGATGATTCAGACAAATAAGAGAGGTATGTTGAAACAACACTCATATCTAAAGTTAGCAAAAATGATGTCTGGATTATTGATAGTGGTTGTACTCATCACATGACTGGAGATAAAGAAACATTTGAAACTTTTGAATATTATAATGGTGGATCAGTTAGGATGGGTAATGACTCACCTTGCCAAGTTGAAGGAAAAGGAACCATCATGTTGAATAATCTGATCAAATGTGAAAATGCATATTGGGTGAAAGGACTTAACTATAATATTTTGAGTTTTTCATAGCTGAACAACACAGGAAACCGAGTTGCATTTGAGAAAAAAATGCAATGATCTATAATGGAAAAGGAAATTTGATCAAAACTGGTGAAAAAATAAAAGGTAATCTATTTTGTCTTGATGAAATTGAGACCACTTGTTTATTGGCTAGAAATGAAGATTTTTGGTTGTGGCATAAAAGGTTATGTCATGTGAATTTTGACAACATGGTTAAGATAAGTAAGAAAAGAAAATTAAAAGTCTTACCGAGTATTTCAAATCCTAACCATGTTATGTGCAAGAATTGTCAAATAGGAAAAATGATAGTCTAGTTTCAAGAGAAAAACCTACACATCTAATGCTATTATGGAGGTAGTCCATACTGACTTATGTGGACCAATGAGAACAAAGAGCTATTATGGTGATAGATACTTTATTATATTTATTGATGACTATTCTAGGACAATGACTGTCATGTTCTTAAAAGAGAAATCCGAAGCATTTAAGATGTTTAGATGGTATAAAGCTAAAGTTGAAAAAAAATTGGAAAAGAACTGAAATGTTTAAGATCGGATAGAGGAGGAGAATTTATTTTTGATGAATTCACTAAATTTTGTAATGAGCATGGGATTACAAGACAGGTTTCTACACCGAGAACACCACAGCATAAAGGGATTGCTAAAAGGAGGAATAGATCAATTGTTGATTATGCTAGAACACTGGTGATTGAAAAAGGCATCACACAAACATTCTGGAGAGAAGCTATAAGTACAATTGTCTATACACTTAACTAAGTTCAATTGAAGAAAGACACAAATAAGACACCTTATGAGCTATGGTATGGATACACACCAAATGTGAGTTACTTTAGAATTTTTGGAAGTCAATTTTATATACTGAAAGCTGATAGAAATGGAAAACTTGACTCTAAAAGTGATGAAGGAATATTTATAGGATATTCTACTAAAAGAAAAGCTTATAAATGTCTGAACAAATCTTCTAACAAAATCATTGAGAGTGCAAATGTTAAAGTGGATGAATTTG
>MU226991.1:1035438-1048223 GCA_018584345.1 Thuja plicata
CTAAAAGTGATGAAGGAATATTTATAGGATATTCTACTAAAAGAAAAGCTTATAAATGTCTGAACAAATCTTCTAACAAAATCATTGAGAGTGCAAATGTTAAAGTGGATGAATTTGTTGAGAAAAATGATGAGGAAAGCACAAAGGAACCTGAAGATCACAACATATTTGTCTACATTGAAGAACCTGACACCTTGCCTAAGTGACAGAACAATGCAACTGAGCAACAGGTTGCACACACTAAGAATCAGGAAAATGCTCACAATGTTGAACCGAGTGATAATGAAGATCATAATGAAGATCAAAATGAAGAACAAAGATCTGAACCTGTACTTTTTAAATATGTCAAAAGAAACCATCCACTAGACCAGATCATTGGAGACAAAAGAGCAGGAATGAGAACAAGAAGTAAGTCTCTTAACACTACATGTTTGATTTATGATTTTTAGCCTAAATTTGTTAATGTTGCACTTGAGAATCAAGAATGGATTAGTGCAATGAATGAAGAGATTGAACACATTGAGAAGAATAAAAGATGGACATTAGTACCTAGACCGAGTGAAAAAATGGTCATTGGCACCAAATGGATATTCAAAAACAAACTCAATGAGAATGGATAAGTCACAAGAAACAAAGCAAGACTGGCATGCAAAGGGTATGCACAAGAAGAAGGTATTGACTATGGAGAAACCTTTTCACCCATTGATAGACTAGGAGTAATAATTCTACTTGCTTATGTTGCTTTCAAAGGATTCAAAGTATACCAAATGGATGTCAAATCTATATTTCTGAATGGAATACTAGAAGAGGAGGTATACATTGAATAACATGAAGGGTTTTTTTATCCTAACAATAGGAACATGGTTTGTACACTACACAAAGCCTTGTATGGACTGAAAAAGGCACCGAGAGCATGGTATGAAAGTCTCATTAGTATTGGATTTGTTTGAACAAGTGACAATAGTAATCTATATTTGAAAGGAGATATTGATGATAAAACTTTGATTTTTGAGATATTTGTTGATGATATCATATTTGGAGGTAATGATATGCTATGCAAGTCATTTGCTGATGAAATGAGAAAAGAATTTGAAATGTCAATGTTTGGCAAGGTCAAATGTTTTCTTGGTCTACATATTCTACAACAGGATGAAGGCATCTACATCACACAATCCAAATACATCAAAGAATTTCTGAAGATATTCAAGATGGAGGACTCAAAACCATTTGGAACACCTATGGAAACCATATGAAAATTGAAAAAGGAAGATAATTGAGGTAAATCAAACCTTATACAGATCTATGATTAGAAAACTAGTGTATGTTGTACACACTAGACCAGATATGACACATACAATTGGTATATTTCCAAGATTTTCTACTAATCCTAAGGAATCACACATGACTGTTGTTAAAATAATTTTGAGATATCTAAAGAATACAGAAGACTGTGGTTTGTGGTATAATAAAGAAGGAAAATTTGAGCTACAAGTTTATACTGGTGCTGATTGGGATGGAAACATAGATGATAGAAAGAGCACTATAGGAGGAGCATTCTTTATGGGTGATAGACTTGTCACATGGATAAGTAAAAAGTAATGATGCATATCTCAATCAATTATAGAAGTAGAATATGTAATTATTTCTGCAAATTTCTCTAACATTGCATGGATCAAGAATTTGCTAAAAGGTATGAATGAGGAAATTCTTGACCCATTAATTATCTATTGTGATAATACTAGTGCTATCAAAATCTCACAGAACCCTATGATGCATGCTAAGACAAAGCACATAGCTATTAAGTATCATTACTTAAGAGAACAAGTACAAGAGAAATAGGTGATACTAGAATATGTACAATCCAAAGAATAGCTAGTAGACATATTCACCAAACCATTTCCAAAAGATACATTTGAGTACCTGAGGAATAGACTAGGGGTTTGACCCTTATCTACTAGTCACTAAGATGACTAGGAGATTACATCATCCTACACATTATGAGAAGATTATTCATGTTGATGCAAGTTGAGATATGGACCGCAATGAAATATCAATCCACTAAAGGGACAACAAGATTCAAAGGAAGAAAAAGATTGTTCGCTACTACAAAGCTATAAAAAAAAATTTGGCATTGTTGTAAAAGGGAGAGATATATTCAATGAAATATACATCAGGGAGTCTAAAGAGATAGAAAGAATCAATGAAATAACCATCCATCAAAGAGAGAGAATTGTAGAGAGTTAACACCACATATCTATCGAGAAAAGGGAGAAGAGATTCTAAAAGAAAGGGAGAGACATAATCAGAAAATAGAATTTCTACACCTACCCCTTGAAGGGAATGAAGAAAGGGAGAGCACACAGAAAGAATCAAATCTAAGCTAGAAGAGCTTACCGAGATTCAGATATTTGAATTGGCTATATAAAAATAAGTTTGGTATTTTATGGCATATTTCATATTGTGCTTCCATCAATGCCAAAGGGAGAGATTGGTGAACTATAAATGATTTAATGTTTGAAGATGATAAGTTGATGATCACCGAGATGCAAAAGTGAATGAAAGACATTAAATTAGTTAATGTATTGTATTGTCATTGATGTCAACTTGATATGATTTTATTGTTCATATATATATATATATATATAGTTCATAACCTTGAAGATCTGAAAAGACAAAGTTTATGTGGTTGGTAAAACTTAAAAAGTCAGTATACACCGAGTGATATTGAACACCGACGAAAAGTGAACATCGAGCAAGTGTTACCAAGAAATTATTACCGAGAAAGTGTTACTGAGAAAGTGTTATCGAGCAAGTGTATACCAAGCACCAAAGTAAACTGAAGTTGTTACCAAACATAACTGGAGTTGATGACCAAACAGAACTAGAGTTAAAGAATGACAAAACTACTTAGCTGGTAGAGATATATTTAGGGATTGACTAATTGATTTCTTTATTATCAATGATCATTTAAACTAAAGCATGGAAGAAGAATTAAAGCACATTTTATTCACATGTACAGTTATCAATGAGATATTTACAGAATAAAACTAAAGAAGAGATTTACGGGATAAAGCAAAGCATGGAAATTTTTACAGATCAAGAAGTGATCTACGAAAAAAACAAGGATATTGAGCAGCTAATCATGTCTATATAAAGAGACAAGGAATTAATTATGAAAGGAGGAATGTTGAATATATTCTAGTGAAGATTGAATTCTTCATGCAGATCTGATCCATCGATGTGTGATGGATTTGAAGGCTGACTTGAGTTTTTAGAGAGGTCTTTAGATTTTTAACATGTTTTAGGGTTCGTTCATTGAGCGGGAAATATTGTAAAAAAATTGTAAGGCGATTAATTTCCCTAATGAACTTTTAATGTATAAATATGTAAAATGATGAAAATTACAAGTGTAGATCCTAGATGCAGAGGTGCGATCAAGAGAAGAGAGAACATTGTCTGTATGTGAAGAAGAGATTGATCTTGAACTGGATCTATATTACCAGAGTTCTACTTTCTCATATCATTTACTTGTTGATTCCTAACAGCTTCATCAAGCTAAATCCCTTAATTAGGTAGATCCTAACAGGTCTAAATTATAAATCATTTAACCAGGTGACTCTTTTATTAGGGTTTGAAATCCTTTAACTAGGTTATTCCTAATAGGGTAAAGCTTCTAATAGGGCTAGAGGTAAATCCCTTGACCGGGTGATTCCTAACATGGTCTTTCTCTTAACCGGGAATTTGTAAGATTTTAATAGGACTGAGCTCTTAACTGGGCATACTTTAGAAGAGTGCAGATTGTTTTTGGTGTCATCCCCACACGTGATTTTTACCAGTTGTGTTTCCATGAGAAAAAATTTGGTGTTATTGTGTTTCCTGGTTCTGGATGTTTATCTTTATTGTCTAGTTTTTCATGCAATGAATGACTATTTATGCAAGTGGTTGAATGGTAAATGAAAAGTTTGAATTGTTAGATTACTGATTCACCCACCCACCCACCCCCCCCCCTCATCTTGGTAAACTTGGATCTCTTAATACTAAAAATTGGTATCAGAGTCGTGGTCCTCTTTGTGGTAAACCTAACAGCTTGAGGAAAAGTTCCAATGATGAGGAAGGAACCTCCCAAGTTCTTTAAAGATAACTACCTAGTATGGAGTGAAAAAATGAAGTTATATCTAAAAGCTATGGGATCAAAATACTAGATGCATGTCACAAGTAAGTATATCACCCCTCCTTGAACTCTCACTACATATGAACTAAAGGAATAACATGAGAATACTCAAGCACATGAAGCCATTGTAAGTACCCTATCTGATATTGAATATGTTGATGTTTGTGGACTTGATACTACATATGATGTCTGGGAAAAGTTGAAACTAATCTATGGAAGAGATATTCATGTGCAAAAAGATAAGGAAGATAGTCTTAGAGGAATGTTTGATGACATGAAGATGGTATAAGGAGATAACATTGCACAAAATGACCTAAGAATAAAAGAAGTTGGTGCTATAAGAGGTGTTGGTGGAACTGTTGAGGAAGATATTGTGGTAAGTAAAATGTTGAGAAATTTATTACCTGATTATGCCATTAGAGTGTCTGTTATAAATGAGTTGAGAACCTTTGATAATGTTATTATAGATGGACTGATCGGAAAGCTTACTGCATTTGAGTTAAATAAATTTGATAAGAGTATTCCAAGAGTTGAGGTAGCTTTCAAGGAATTAGTGTCTAATGTACCAGTAAGGAAAGGTAAGGAAACAATTCATGATTCTAATTATATGTCAAGTTATGTCAAGGAACTTGAAGCTATCTTGGAAGAAGAAAGGAAACAATCAGAGCTTGAAGCTCTACTAGAAAAGAGATTTCCTAGAGGGATTGGTAAGTACAAAGGTAAACTTCCACTGAAATGTTTCTCATGTAATAAGATTAGACATATTGATGCTAGATGTCCAAATGGTGAACAAAAGGATAAGTTCATAAATTTTAAGGGAAAAGAGAAGAAAAAATGCTTTTTTAAGTAGATGAAGGAGTTAATGATGAAGAATTGGGAGATAATGAGGAAGAGGAGTTTGTATTTGTTGCATTCAAAGGAGATCCATCAGAAGGAAAAAAGGCACTGGTCTCTCACTTAAGACAAAATGATGAATGGATTATAGACAACAGGTTATCACATCACGTGATCGGTGATAAGAGTAAGCTCATTAAACTTGATGAGTTTGATGGTGGTGTGGTAAGGTTTGGGAATAGTACACCTTGTTTAGATAAAGGTAAATGTATTATTTATTTGAATGGTAAGATTAATACAGATGATGTTTATTATGTGGATGTTCTAACACATAATCTGTTGAGTGTGGGTCAGCTAAATGATAAAGGCTACAGACTAGAATTCAAAGGAGGTGTATGTAGAATAATTGGAAGCTCTAGTTATGAGATTAGTACCAATAGGCAGCCTAGAGTTAAGTTATTCCATCTAAATACTATTGTGGACTATTTTTGGTTGCAAAGGTTGGAGATAGTTGGCTCTGGCATAGAAGGTTTTTTCATGTGAACTTTGATATTTAATAAAAGTAAGTAAGACTAATGCAGTTAGAGGATTGCCTCAATTAGTCAAACTAGATAACATGATTTCTAAAGAATATTAGTTGAGTAATTTAACTAGCTCTACTTTCAAAATAAAGTCTTTTTCATCCAAGAGCATACTTGATTTGGTGCATACTAATCTTTATGGGCCTATGAGACAGAGGAGTTATCTAGGTGAAAGATATTTCATAGTGTTTACTAATGACTATTCTAGAATGATGTGGGTAACTTTCTTAAAGGATAATTTTGATGCATTTCATAAATTCAAAGGATTTGAGGCACTAGTTGAGAAGGAATTAGGTAAGAGTTTGAAATATTTAAGGTTTGATAGAGGAGGTGAGTTTACTTCTACAGAATTTTTTAAGTACTGTGAAGATAATGGAATCAAGAGACAAATATCAGCACCAAGGAATCCACAAAAAAATGGTGTTGTGGAGAGAAATAAGAAACCTATAGCGGATGTTGCAAGTACTATGTTGATTCAATTGTATGTACCTAAGATGTATTGGAAAGAAGCAATCAGTATTGTTGTTTACACATTGAATCAGGTGCAAGTAAAGAAAGGAACAGATAAGACACCTTATGCTCTATGGTATGGTCACTCACCTAATGTTAAATATTTCAAAGTCTTTGGCATTAGATGTTACATTAAGAGGGATGATTACACAGGCAAGTTTGATAGAAAAAGTGATGAAGCTATTTTCTTGGGTTATTCTACTAAAAACAAAGCATATAAGTGTTTTAATAAGAGAAGTAACAAAATGATTGAGAGTGAAAATGTAAAGGTGGATGAATACCCTGAAAAATTTGGTGATTCAAGTAAGAAAGTGACAGAGGATGATTGGGAGATTGTGTATATTGAACCGAAAGTGCATGAACTAGCAAATTAAAACAATGTGGAAGAAGTGATTCAACCTGCAGAAGAAGAAGCTCCTAGACCTAAACCAGTGATACCTAGGTATGTGAAGATGAATCATTCTATTGATCAAATTATAGGTGATAAGAATGTAGATGTTCTAACCAGAAGAAGTTTTAGAGAGATTACTTTTTTGATTTGCAAGTATGAACCTATGATAGTGAAGGAAGAAATCAAGGTTGAAGATAGGGTTATTGTTATGGAGGAATAACATGTTCAAATTGAGAAGAATGATACATGGGCACTTGTTCCTAGACCTAAAGATAAAAATATGATTATTACCAAATGGGTTTTCAAGAATAAATTTAATAGAGATGGAGATGTGATCAGAAACAAGGCAAGGATTGTAAGCAAGGGCTATGCACAAGAAGAAGGACTAGACTATGGAGAGACTTTTTCTTCAGTAGAAAGAATGGAAGGGGTAATAATTCTACTTTCTTATGTTGCTTATAAGAGGTTCAATTTTTTTCAAATGGATGTCAAGTCAACTTTCCTAAATGGAATTATTGAACAAGATCTCTACATAGAACAACCTGATTGTTTTACATTGAAAAAGGACAAGGACATGGTATGCAAGCTACAAAAGGAACTATATGGACTAAAATAAGCTCCAAGGGAATGCTTTGAAAGATTACATTCTTATCTTATTTAGATTAGCTTTAATAGAACAAGTGATGATAGTAATGTGTGCTTAAAAGTTAATGGAGATAAGTTGTTGTTTGTGGAAGTATTTGTTGATGATATAACCTTTGGAGGAAATGATGAGATGAGTTTGACATTTTCTAAAGATATGAAGGTTTGAGATGTCCATGCTTGGGAAGATCAAATTCTTTATTGGATTGCATGTTTCAAAACTAAAGAATGGTATATATATATATATATATATATATATATATATATATATATATATATATATATATATATATCAAATGATCCAAATATGTGAGAGAAGTAATAAAAAATTTTGGTATGGATGACTCCAAACTAGTTGGAACCCCCATGGTAACAGGATGTAAATTTTCTAAGGATGATGAATCTCATGCAGTAGATACTAATTTGTATAGATATATGATCGGTAAGTTGTAGTATGTTGTTCATAGTAGACCAAATATTTCTCAAGTAGTTGTTATAGTGTGTATATTTCAATCAAATCCTAAGGAATCTCATATGGTTGCAGTCAAGAGGATATTCAGATATTTAAAAGGGACAATTGGCTATGGTCTGAGGTATACTCCTGATGGTGATTTCTCTTTGAGTGTTTTTATTGATGTTGGTTGGGCAGGAAATATTGATGATAGAAAGAGTACAAGTGGTGGTGCACTATTTCTAGGTGAAAGGCTTGTATCTTGGAAAAGTAAGAAGCAAATTTGTATCTCACAATTCACTGCAGAAGCAAAATATGTAGCAATAGATATAAACTATACACAAACTACATGGATGAAGTAGATTCTTGAAGGTATCCAAGAAATGATGACTGGACCGATAACTATCTTTTATGACAATAAAAGTGCAATAAATATTCCCAAGAATCCTATGATGCATTCCAAGACTAAGAACATTGCTATTAAGTATCACTTTCTGAGAGACCAAGTGCAGGAGAAAGAGGTGAAGTTGAAATATATACCAAAAAAGGAGAAAATAGAAGATATCTTCACCAAGACACTACTTAAGGATACTTTTCAGTACCTTAGAAGTAAGCTAGGGGTTATGCCCCTACCAAAACCTAACTAAGATGTTGTTGGTACATCAATCCAGTGGATTTATTTCCATATCTTTTATTGTGGATTGATGTTCAGGGGACTAATCCTTAGGGGTATCAATGGAAAATAGACTACTCATGTGTGTGGTAACTTGAAATGAAACTCAGTTTTGATTTTTGGTTTTGCAAAAAATGACTAAGTCTAGGAAGCAGTTTATTGGGTACAATCACACTGTTTTGGTAAGCGAGCACTGTTTATGATGAAATAAGTCATGTGATCTTAGAGGAAGGTATTTTTGGATATGGTAGACCTTTACTTAAGGTCTCTTTTTTTTTGGAGTTCATTTCGGAGAGTTACATCCTATTGAAGTCATGTGAAGACAGCAGCGAAAACTTTAGTGGTGATTATTCACCAATTGGCGAATGTCGAATGTCGGCAACCGGGGAATTGGCAATTTTTTTTCATATATTAGGTTGACCTTATCACCTAACAATTATTAATATTGGGACCAATTCCTGGGCCCATTTCCCATCGCTTTATTTAATTTTCTACTTTTCTTAAACATCATCGCCAATGGAATCTAATTTTTGATCCCCGTAAATTTTGAAAATTGGCCTATAATTTATACTCAACCCAAATGGACGACCTATATTCACCAATATTTTTATACATTTATATTTATAGGTTGCCCCAAATTCACCTGGCATTTTTTGGACACGTGTCTCAACCCGACCCAAATTTTCCAACTTTATTAATCATACCTTCGTATTGGACAACCCATAATCGCCTCGCAAATAACAAAAGATGTGTTAAAATTATGCAGGCTTCACCAAATTTGTATACCTTGACCAAATACCTCCTGCCAAATTTTCCAAATAAGGATAGTATAAAAACATTTGATCGATAGAAAAGTTTCAGACTATTGAGTGCAACTGCATACTGCATTGGCGAGTAGCGACTGCAATTTAATTTGATGCAAAGGTAAGTGATACTTATTCTGCGACTCTGTAATTTTGAGTTCATTTTTATTTAGTGGTAACCAGTTAGCAAACACTGGTGACCAGGGAGACCTCATACATGATTTTAGGGCCAATAAATCCAGAGTCATATTTATATATATTATAGTCTATTGTCACTTCTTCAACAATTTAACATTTTTTTTGCAGTGGAAGTCGTTGGAGAATGGAGATGTCGAACAAAAATAAGGGTAACAAGAATAAGGGTAAGGCTCTTGTAAGTGGGGAAAGCCAAGAGAGGATAGAAAAATGTAGAACCTTATCATCATACTTTGGTCATGGTGTTGGAAATGTTTTTGTCCAAAATCAGGAAGCTGCTTCATCACAAGTAGATTTTGAAGATTCACAACCTGAAACTACACGACATATTGAAGAGGTAAGTGACCCTAATATCTCAGATCATGATGAACTTGAAGAGGATTTTCAGTTAAATACCCAGAGTAGCCATAATAATATAATTGACTTGGATGAGACTGAGAATGTTAGAGATGATGATGGTTCAGGGAAAAAGAAAAGAAAAAACAATTCAAAAAATGATCAAAAGTGGGAGTTTTCGAGGAATTTTCAAATAGAATGGGTGTCAAAGTATCCATTCATTGAACCAGTGGACAATCCAATTGAAGGTCAACCTCTGGTAGAATGCAGATGTAAGATTTGCACCAAGATAAATAAGAAGGAAAAGAGGTTGCAGTTAAAAATTGACACCATAGAGAAGCATATGGGTAAAGTTTCCGAAAACAAAACCATAGATGGAGTTGAAAAATCAGTGATAAGATGAAAAACAAAGGATGAATCTATGCATGTTAGGAATGTAGAATTATATAAATTTCAGCTGAATATACAGATGAAGCCTGCTCAAGTTAAAGGCTCTATTGAAGCTTGTTTTGGAAAAGCATTGGAAGTAGAAATAATAGGAAAAATTGTTCAGTTAAGTGTTGGTTTTAACATTTTGAGCAGAGGGCGTCCTATGATAGACTACCCATCATTGAGTGATTTATTACACTTTCTGAAAGTTCCTAACTATCCTAACAGTCATTGGTCAATAAATAGTGGATGGGAATGGGCAAGTTGTCTTGCCGATGTTGAAAAAGAGGATCTAAAGGCAAAAATTAAAGAGTCAAATTTTATTGCATTGTCTTTAGATGAGGTTACAGTAGTAGATAATAGTTTGTGGGTATGCATGCATGTTTATACTGTACACAATTTTGTTCACCAACCTCATCTACTAACTATTGCTAAAATGAAGGATAATGTGACAGCTAAAAATCTATTTGAACAAGTAAAGAGATCTCTAATTGAATATGGAGGTATAAATGACATGATGATTGCCAATAAGTTGGTGTGTGTTGGAGTAGATGGAGCTTCAGTAATGCAAGGCCACAGGGGTGGTCTTTGTACAAAGATATAATCTTCTTGTGCACCCTATGTTACTCACATTCACTGCATGGCCCACAAAATGAATCTAGCTTTTGGAGTTGTTAGCAAGCATGGTCAAGTACAAAATATTGAATTTTTAATCAAAGAGCTCTACCAATACTTCTGTCGAAGTCCAAAATGATTGATGGAATTTCAAAACTTTTCCGAAGGACTAACCGACAGGAACAAGCTTTTGAAGGATAATGATACTAGATGGATCTCTTTGGATGGACCAGCGCATCGAGTATTTTCAGAATATCAATCATTGCTTGGTCTAATGAACTCAAGTCATGAAGAAGCAGGGCTACCCAAATTTCCTGAGCTACTACAAAGGATATCTAATGTAGAGACACTCTTAACGTTAGCAGGTATTCTCCCCCTACTGGAGGAAATGAAAAATATAATGAAAAAGGCCTAGAAAAGAGCATTGTATATTGCAAAATATGCTACACTTCATAAATTGACATGCATGACGCTAGATAATCTCTAACGATCATGTGATGATGTAAAATTTTCCAGCTGGCTTAAAATCACAGATTTAGACAATCCTAAAAACTTTTTAAAGATTGGTGTAAATAGGGAGTTATGTGTAGAAGTACGTGGATTTGAAATACCAATGTACTACTATGCCAAGGTCGAGTCTGAGGAACCAGGAAGGAAGAACAGGAAGCGAGTATCAAGTGTTAAAAGGGAAGACTTTACCAAGATCGTTGAGTCTGTAACTGCTTCTGTGAAGTGCATTGCCTATGATCTTTCCTTAGAGATTAGAGTAAGATTCCCTCCAGTCAAACTACTTGAATCCATTTCTATTGTGTTTCCTCGATATTGGAGTATGAAAAATTCAAAGGATTATCGAAATAAGCTACTAACTTTGATAGATCATTTTTGCAAAACCATAGAGTTAAATGGAGTAACTCTAAATGGAATTTTAGATGAATCTCATTTGAGAGAAAAATTGGGTCATTTTTCATAGACAATGAGGGAAAAATATAATATTATGGAGAACCCCCATGAAGATGGATCGGCAACAAGACTTTGGAAATATCTAGCTGAGAGCGAAATGTTGATTGATTCAATATCAAAAAATTTCAAGCTTGTTGATTTATGTATAACCATGATATTGGGGTCGATGGAGGATGAGAGATTTTTTAGTGCTTTGGGGTTCCTAAAGTCAAAGCTAAGAAACAAACTATACAAGAATTTGGAAACTTTCTTGAGGCTCTATACATCCAGGTATGAAGTTCATACTTTTCCTTATGACAAGGCACTGAAATTGTGGAGGAATAAATGTCAGAGAAGAGGGTTGGGCAACATTTCAAACCAAAGTGGGAGTGCCAGAGACAATGATGTGACTATCATTGACTCATGTACTAGTATTGGTAATGCTAGCATTGAACTTGAGTTAAGCGGAGGTATTCAAAGTGCAAAAAATATATCGAAGAACCAAGGAGGCTATGAAGTTTATGGCGATGAATCTAAGGATCTCGATAATGAGATGATGTGGCAACTTGAACCTTTGTAGAAGTAGCAAGTCCTAGGTATTTATTAAACTTTTTTCTGTAGTCTACTGTCAATTTCTGTATCTCATCATCATTCATCAATCATGCATAATATCATATTCCAATGTCAAAATTCAAAAACATGAATGTGGTTGATAATCTCATGAATTCTACAATTAATAATGGTTATCTTTTTCATTATTCAGCTCATATGGTACAATTCTTATAGATTTTTTTCTTTTTTTGAAAACATAGCAATTCATATGATACAATTCTTAGAAATAGAGATTCTCATTAATTTATTTACAAATATGACACAATGTAACAATTCATTCGTTAATAGTAGTAAGAAATAGAACACAACTCTGTGTGATTCTGTTTGTAAAAGTGAATTGACAATGAATTATGACTCAAGAGTCAATACCCAATTTCAATTTAATTACCCTTAGCAAATGACCCTGAATTCCCTTTTATAGAAACAAGGGAGAAACAATAGCTTCAAGTCGATTTTCCTAATGTGAAGTCTCAAAATCAAAATCAAAATTAGTAAGAGTCAAGACCAGTACACCATCTCTACAACTGTACATTTCTGCATTTGACAGGCTGGTTTAGTAAATTAGCAATAGCATTATAGCATCTGCTACATTGATCCTGTTAA
>MU226991.1:1048288-1071978 GCA_018584345.1 Thuja plicata
GAAGGTTAATATTTGTCAAGTTATAGTAGATGACCTGCAACCTCGTCATCCATTCATACTTGTTAGACTGACTTGAAAGCAATGATCCTTCCAATACTGCATTCAAATTTGTCAATGGTTTGATGCAATTTGCAATGCCTTCATGAGTTGTGTCCTGAGGAAGCTTGCCTAGATCAGTGCTCATTGTCTCCTCAAACCATTTTTTGTAAGCTTCTCTTCCAACAAAATTTGTTAATGAGTTACTAAGACCAGGACTCGGCAAACCATGACCTATCATTTCAGTTGTTGTTTGATTCATCTTAGCGAGCTTTATCTTAAATAAGGTAAGATTTTCCTCTACTTCCTTTAGTTTCTGACATTTTTGTAAGACATAGGTTGCTTTTATTGATGCAAGAGTGCGTTCATGAATTCCCTAGCTTTTCAAATGTCTGTCACTAGTTGTGTTGATTTTTTTCAAAATTTGTTTTGCAGCTTTCTCTCTCTGACAAAAAATTTTGTTTTTGTCAATGTGCTCTTTGAGCTTCTCAAAAACATCTCTAAGACTTTCATTCGATTCAAACCAATCACACAACCTATCACCAGTCACCTTTATTTTCCCCCCAAGTTCTCTTTTTATTTGCTTGACTATATTTTTCATTTGGTCATTAAAGTTGTTTTCGTAAGTTTTAATTGTCTTTTTTCCTTCTTTAGGTTTTCTCTCAATTCTAAAAACTGGTGTTCACTCTATTTTTTAATTTTATCTACTTCCCCTTCCCACTAGTTTTCTTTCTCTTCCCATTATTTTTCTTTTACCCTCTCATCCTCCAATTCTTTCTTTAATTTATTGTTTACTTGTGCCGTACTCTCCAAGCTTTTGTATAATTTTACTGAAGAGGCTTTTTCATCCTCTAGATTTTTATTGCTCTCTTCCAATTTTTCCCTCACAAATTTTAGTTTTGCCTCCATATGTTCTTGCTAAAAAATTGCTTCTTTAGAGGATGAATTTTTTATCCTTTTCTCTAATTCTTTGCACCTGTTATCTGCTGCTTTCTCCTTTGCCTTTTCATTTTCCAGGTTTGTCTGTAACTTTTCTATTCTTCCCTGAAGCTTTCCATTTTCTCTCTCCAACTTCATCACTAAATTGTAGACAACTTGGTTGGTCATTTTTGACACATTTATCTTGTCCATATTTTTAATTTTTGATAAATCCATTTGGAGGGTGCTAACTTGAAATTCAGATGGATCTATCTAACTCTCTGGTCGATTAGTATCTCTAGCTGGGGGCATAAAAACCATGAACTCCATCATTTCATTCATTGGGTCATATATGGGAAATAACCTATTCGATGCAGGTTCTGCATCACGAGCTGCAACAAATGCATCCCTCTTCAATGTCTTAGTATTTTTTCTATTCCTATTTTTTGTTTGTTCAAAGTTTGTTACAAAATCATTGGAATGAAAATTAGGGTTTTATGACACAATTTAATGTTTGAAAGGTGAAATATAACTTTCATCTATGTGCGAGCTTCCACCTATGATTCTAATAATTGCACCATGAGGATTAGTAGCAGTAACACCCTGACCCGTTACAAGTGGAGTATTTGGACTGTTCAAAGGGTTTTGTCCTGAAGGTGTGGCAATTGTTGGACTCACAGTCACAGACACCATTGGCATTGTTACCATAACCTTTTGCTTCTTTACACTACCTTGATCTCTGGGATCCACTGATTTCATGTCCAGTTGTAATGTCTTTTTTGGACCACTAGTACTACCCATGTCATCCCCACTAGTGGTAGTGGCACTTGATTCAGATTGAATCTGAGTGCTTGGCAAAGGTGGAACTGGATTTGAAGCTGGAACAAATGAAGGTGCAAGGGTATGAGACTGAGTAGTACCTTTTTCTAATGAACTTCCAATTACTGGTCCACTACCACATTTTGGTAGAGTGGGTGTGGCAAGTGGATACCAATTCCCTTCTCCTGTGGGACCCAGACCACCCCTACCTAGAAACCCCATTTTTTCTACCATCTCTACCCCTTTGCCATATTTTTCTTTTGTGGACGCACTAACTCTAGTAGAAATTGTCATAGAATCCCACTAATCAAAACTAGTATCTTGATCATCATAATCACTATGATGTGCTTGACTAGGATTCTCCGCATTCCACAAATCACTAAATTTCATCCTCATTCGGATCATAAAGATCTACAGAGGTCTTTGGCTCGCCAAGATTCTTCCTCATTTCCCAAAAATCTTTAATTTTGGTTGCAGTCAAATTATCATCTTCACATTGAAGCATTATTTTGTTTGAAATAGTTTTTGTAGATGGTTGAGCAGCTTGCTAGTAGAAATTGTAGGATGTCTTTTGCTGCATTTTTACTTTCTGCTTGTGCAATGCAATAATTTGTGATGACAATTCCTGTATTGAAATATTATTTTTAGTGGCGTATTTCTCCGTCTCTTTTTTGACCTCATCCCAGGACTCCATGTTTTTAAATTTTTCTATCAATGGCATAATTTCATGTTGACATTTGCTTGCGGAGCTCCCATTCGCTCTAAGCTTTGATTCAATTATGTTTAGTGGATCATGTTGCTAGTGACTATCAATAGCAAAGAAAAAAGTTGAAAAAAAATCCTCTGCCACTTTGAATCCTCTTCTCTCAAATGAGAAAGGCAAGGAAGGAAATATCATTTTCTTTTGCTGACCATTAAAGAGTGTATCTATGCTCTCCATCTTATGAACATATTCCAATGCAAATACCCTCTTTGTAACATGTATTGGAAGTTTGTAGGGTTCTACCACTAAACCGTAAAACCTTAACACAGTGTAGTCTTCCATGAAGTACCAGTCAGCCAATTGTATTTGACTTCCGAGTTTAATGCAATCTCTACAAGACACAGGCAATCTAGGAAATGGAGTGCCTGTAATTTTATGATACATAGGTGCAAAAAAGAATTCTACAAAATTTTTATAGTTCCTTCTGTTATCACTCATCCTTATTTGAGGTGTCCATTCATATAGTGCATGTTGGACCTAACTTTGAAGCTTGTTTGTCTGAAATATTGTATGATGCTTTGCTAAAAGAAGATAGCACAAGTAGGTTGTGAACCTAAATGTCTTCTATGAACCTCTTTTAATCATTAGCAATTGTTCTTGCATGCAATAAACAATGTGCTCAATAAAATTATATTTTACTGGTTCTTTTTCACAATGAATATGAATAATCATTTCAAGAAAGTTGGCACCCACTTCTTTGTTACTATCCAATCCCGAACAAAATGCTAGCAAGGAAATACTATCCTAAACCCATTGCACAAAAATATCATAATCATAAGGAGGCTTATGATCTGGATCCAGACTAGAACTGCTTGTTATTCCTCTAATATATGAATCTTTCCTTTTTGCATCTAAATTTACATAAGTCTCTACCAAGGTTTCCCAAGTCAATGTGCACGTTTGATTTTTGTGCTTCAAACCCTAGATCCAACAGACTAGCAAATTCAGTCTCTGTTATCAACAAAATTTCCACCTAAGTATTTTTATTGACAATTGATTTTCTATTTTCATCATAATTTTGGGCACAGACCATGACAATTTTTGGACAAGGGAATACTTGAGGTAACGCCATGCGTGGTGACCCAATAACCCATGGTGCAATTTTATTTGTCTTTGCCTTTAATGTGTTGTTAAATGGACAAAATTTTGAATCCTTCATTGGATCTTTACACTTATTTTCAAGTGAAAATCTAATTTCCATGATTCCCTTATTTCCATGGATAACAGGATCAAAAATATCATGGAATTCATCAATGAAACCTGGTGTTTTGACCAGTTTGTGGAAGTCTATTATCTATGTTTTCTTTCTTTTCCCTTTACTCATACTCTTGGTATTTTTTTTCCCATCATGGACTGTGGTATACTAGTGAAAACTACAATTTATAGGCATGTTTGAAAATTCAACCCTAATTCTACGACTACAATCTAAACAATAAACCTCTAGATTTGAAGAATTTAAAGGGCGGGACGTGGGTGTTCAGGATTTTACCTGGAAATTCAATTTGTGCAAACTATGAGTGGGAAGAGAGCTGAGAGACTCTGTTGCATTCCTCAATCCTCAACCTAGAAGATTTTACCCATAACCCCTTTCTGAATCTTCGATTCTCCAATACATAATACTAGTAAGAACTGAAAAATACAAAAACTTAGGTTAAAATTATACAATAGTGAGTAGTACTAAATCATCAGTCGTGACTCATCACTCGTGTTAAATTTTACTGTCACTTGTGTTAACTTTTATTACTTCTCCAGATATTTGAGGTCACTAGGACATGTGTCACTTAATTGTTTGGTCAGCGGTCAAATTGAGCTTATTACTAATTAAATGTTAATTTACTCTTTTACTCCAATTACGATTTTAATTAGACTTAGCTTAGTGTACACGTGTCATGATTGCAGAATAGGTTTGCAAAAATGGGGTTTCTTTTCCCTTTTAGCCTAAAATACACCGCATGTCATTGATCTGTGCTCATCCAATGGTTGCTGGTTTCTTTTAATATTCCTTTATCTTTTGGTCTTTCGGTCATCACTTGTCATCGAATGACACCAATTGAATGAGTGTACACATGTCGTTATTTCAAAATAGGATTGCTAAAATAGGATTTCTTTTCCCTTTTGGCCTGAAATACAATGTACATCATTGATCTCTACTCATCCAACAGTCGGTGGAAATCACCATCATTTGTAATTGTGGCGGGTCCCATTTATTTACTTTGAATTATATCTATCAGATGACACCAATTGTGTGAGTGGTCACGTTTCGTCCGATTGATTGAGTGTACACGTGTCATGATTTTAGAATAGGATTGCAAAAATGAGATTTCTTTTCCCTTTCAGCCTAAAATACACCGTACGTCATAATCATTGATCTCTACTCATCCAATGGTCATTGGCAGTCACTATCATGTGTATCGGGTCCCATTTATTTACTTTAAATTAAATATTTATCGGATGACACCGATTGTGTGAGTGTTCACATCACCATGTGTCGTCCGATTGAATGAGTGTACAAGTGTCATGATTTCAGAATAGGATTGCAGAAATGGGATTTCTTTTCCCTTTTGGTCTGAAATACATTGTACGTCGTTGATCTCTGCTCATCCAATGGTCTCCAGAAATACAATTACACGTAACACCATACGCCACAAATTTATAAAATTTAAATAAGATTAAATATTGAAACTGTCTAATATAAAAATAACTAATTAGATTTAAAATATTGCAATAAAAAATAAGTGTCTAATACTCTAATTATTTATTAATTGATTACTAACCATAATTTGTAAAATGCTTTAAACTTTTACAATTCCACATTCGCAGTTGCACACATGCAACATAATGATAATTACATTTGTCATTGACATGGAAAAATTAAGTTAATACTCTTAAATAAATCACACACATACATTAAACATTGTCACATTTTTTTGGTTCATAAATTATAATACATATTATATGATATCACAGATTCACACATCGATTTGGCAATGTGAATCACGATTCATTGAATGGCCATTGGGCATATAATTTATTATTTATTATTTATCAAAAGTAAAGTCTAAGGTATAAGGTCTTTAGATTTCTTTACAAAATTGCAATTAAACAATATGAAGTCTTCAGATTTCTTTAAAAATTGCAATTAAACAATATTATGTAGACAATCTATTATCTCACACACTAATACGAGTCTCGTTTGCAGAGGAAGATAGAAAAATTACAATAATTATTAAGAGTTGACCAGCAAACTTTTCATTAATTATTTCAAAAATTTACATCACTAATATTATAATATACTTTATAATTATAGAGTTTTACAATTAACTTTAGACTATAGTCGCTCTGTAAACACCTACAAAATGGGAAGTATGTTTACCCACAAAATGGGAAGTATCCAAACAGTTACAAAATATGTTTCCACAAGGGCACTGGTTGATCATATAAGAAAAAAAAAATGAAATGCGGAAACCCATTTCAAGAACATAAACACTAAGGATCTTCATCTCCATCCCTATCTAAGAAGAATTGTCTGTTGAGGATAATCTCCCCGAATTCATCGAGCCAGTTGTAGTTCGTCTCCTTGAAGTCATCAAGGTGAAACCACTTCCGTAGGAAGTCCCTCCCCATCCATTCCCACTTCCAATGTCACGTCAGCTACCTTTCATTAAGGTTCAGTAGGAAGGGTTTCCTTTCCACATTGCTACCTCGCTAGATAAGCTTTTCAATTTCATCATCCCAAGGGATATCCAACCCCGGTTCTTCAAAGACAATGAATTGGACATCGTCCACCAAAAATTGATCCTTGAAAACATTCTACAGCAACATAAGCATGTCTACCTTCTCTCCTCTGAGGTCGAGAAGAGATGCTAAGAAGTGGGATGTAATGTCCATGCTGATGCGGTATCTCTTCTCATTGTGAATGAACTCATGGCCAAGCACCATCAACACAACATTGTTAATGAAAGAGCCCACTTCCTTGCAAACAGAAGTGAGTACTTCGTCTGGTATCCTGCCCAAAAAAGGCTTTTTCTCATCAATCGATATAGTTCTCAACCTAATTGGTGTGTCCATCCTAAACTTAAAACCTAAATCTTCAAACTACACATAAAATTGAAATTCGAGCGTCGAGGCTGAAAGGCAAAAGCAAATTGAAATTGATGAAGAAGCAAGAAAGAATGTCTATTAATAGCCCTGTGAATCCATATCTTCCATATCCTTAGGTAAATCATTCCCATTAATGCATTAATGTAGGAATGTGGGAAATTACTAATATAGTCAGTGGTCACTATACTAATAACTACAGTTTGTACAAGTAAAATTTTAGAAACCGTGCGAATTACCTAATGGCTAAAGAATGTCACTTTCACTTTGACAAGACATTCATTTTGAGAAACTATGCTTGAGATAAAACTCTAGCCATTGATCTACATCAATCAATGGTCTCAAATAATACATTTACAAATTAGGGTTCTAAATAAATAGGTTTAAGATATGTGTCGATGGTATCAATGCTCATAGTTGATAGTACAATGTACATACCACATGCAGTTATCGAATGTACATACCACTTGCAGTTGCCAGTGATGGCAGACAACTCCGCTACCAAAGAGGTGATATTAACTCGATGTGACTGGTAGTCCAAAAATTGTAATTATTAGATGTTTAATGAATTTCCATTTGGCATTTGCTAATTTTAGATTTTAATTTTAGATTTTAGTTTTAGTTTAAAGTTTAAAAAATAACTACTTTAAAATTTCACAATTCGCCAATCGCACAGTCACACATGTGACATGATACATGCAAAAGTTAAGTTATATTACTGTTAAATAAATAACATGTTGTCATACATTAAAAATTTAACATTTGTTTGGTTCATTTTCAATTTCACAAATTATAAAATCACATATGTCATGACTCACACATACATATTTTACAATTAAATCCATAAAAACAAACTGAAATGAAGTTGCAAACTTTTCATTAATATTTTCTATAAATTTACAATATTCAGAATTTCTCAGAATTTTAGACTTGGAGACTTTCACTTGAAGTCCTTACACAACTTTAAAGACAAAACCTACTATAGTGAAAATTTCATAATTTTTAGGTGGAGGCCATAGGGACACAACACTAAGGATTTTCCCCTCCGTCTAAGTATAACTTTCCAGAGATGACAAGCTCTACGAATTCATACAACCATCCGTAGTCCACCAAGTCATCCAACATAAACCATTTGCGAGGAAAATCCTTACCGATCTGTGCCCATTTCCTACGGCATGTCAACTGCTGAACATCCAGGTTCAAAAGAAAAGGTTGAATGGCCACATCTTTGTCTGACTCGAAAAGCTTGTGTATATCACTTGCCCAAGGGATCCCACCCCTGATTTTGCATAAACAGCAACCTCAACAACGTCACCCAGGAATTCAGGTTTGGATAGCTTCCTTAACAGAAGGAGCATATCCACCTTCTCTCCCCCAAGGTCCAAAAGAGATGCCAAAAAATAGGACGTAATGTCCGTGTTAACTCAGTACCTATTGATATTTTCCAAAAATTGATGGCCCAGCACCATCCTCACAGCCTCATTTGTGAAGGCTCCAAACTCCTTGCAAACTAATTCAAGGGTTTGGTTTGAGACCGGGCCCAAAAAGGCCTTCTATTCCTCCATAGACGTGCTTATCAAACAGATACGAGTGTCCATCTTCAAAAAACAACTACCACAATATCAGAAATTATACTAATACAACCTAAAAACCAAAACCAGAGGTAACCTTTCAAGTACTAGCAAAGGCAGACCCAAACCAAAGGAGAATTGAAGAAGAAGGAAGCGTAAATCATCTATAAATAGCCCTTAATTCTTTCTCTAACCTATTTAATTCATTTTTCCTTGAAAATTCTGTAAATATTTCATATTAAAGCACGAGTGTGTGAAATTAGAAATAGCCAGATTTAGTGTCAGTGATAAAACATTTCTTTTATTAACGACCACTGTGATACATTATCAACCGTCCCAGATGTAAGACTTGATACATGTAAATAATGATTTCATTACGTGATGTTGCATTAATTAGATAATAGTTATGGTGCAAATTAATTAAACTTCATCCATTCATCTAGGATCATCAAACGGTCTCAAATAAGACATTTAACATTATAAAATGATGGATGTTACTGTTACGTTGTGTGTCGATGTAAATTTTTGTGCTTATGGATACCAACATGTGCTTAATCTTCAAACAAGTTATTAGTTGGAGTTGGCCCACATGATGCATTGACAAGTCCCATCTTTTGAAAATCACCAATCAAATATGTATTTTTCCCATACTTAACGATAGATTAGCCAAAAAAAAAAATTCAAAAGGAACATAAAATTTGCCAGCACAATTATTTGTTTACCCTTCAACAAAAAATCATTTGCCTCATATATTATCATGTATTTACTTCAAAAGAAAAAAATTTGCCTCACACAATATATATTTTGCCCACATTAATGTATTATTCGCCAGGATTTTATGGAATTTTCATTGGGCAGGGAAAAAATCACCTTCACCTTTATATTATTTTGCTAATTTGGAAAAAAAATTCACCATCATCAAGAAAAATTTCCCCTAAATTAATGTGTGATTCGCTAGGATTTTACACTTTTTCCTAGGAGGGGGTTTCTTAAAGTTATCCCTCGAAGACAGTATAGCAGTGAAACAGAGTAGTTGAATGGTCGTGATGATTAAGGAAGTACAACATGGAATATAGATGTGCTAAGTTGGATTTAGATTGGATCCTACACCACTTTTGTTATATTATGATCATCGACTATGGATTTTATAATTGGATAAGTGTTGGACATGTTTGGTGATGTTCTAGTGAGCCGACTAATTATGAGATCAGGTATATATGACGATGTTTTGAGATGCAAAGATATGGATGAAATGAGTAGATGCATTGTGATGTCAAAATCAAATAGAAGTTAATGGGAGCTATAATTGGGAATACTTGAGAATAGAAGATGCTCTTACAATTCACTTTTGGTAAATCATTGTAACATAACATTTTTTCTAATTGTAAGAGCAATGTGCTCATTGTACACCCCTAACAGGGTTTTATATTCCTATAACAAGGAAATGTACTAATGTAATATTCAGCTCCTAATAGGGCTAGGTCGCCTAACAGGGACACTATATTTTAGTGCATAATTTGTGGGTATCATCCCCATCATGGTTTTCCTTGGCCAAGTTTTGCTCGTGAACAAAATCATGGTGTTATGAGTTATCTTCTCTATGTGTATGTTCTTTTCATTTCAGCTATTGTATGGTTAAGTTGGAAGTTATTAATTTTGAATTTAAAGTGTTTTAATACTGATTCACCCCCCTCTCAGTATTACCTAATCCTAAAAATTGGTATCAGAGCTTGTGGCCCTTGGAGAGAAAGTCTAACAGCTTAAGGGAGATCCATATGGATTCAGATAGTTTGGAAGAAACTTTGAAGCAACACTTGAATACCTTGATAATGTTGGAAAGTTGACACTTAGAGTGTATATGACTAATTTTATGTTTTCATTATGGCAACAAATTCATATGAAGTTTTGACAAGTTCACAACTTTGAAGATCAAAAATTGGCTAAGTAAAGAAGACAAAACAGAACAGAGATATGCAGCTGATCAGTGCACCAGCACATGTGCATATGATCAAATCAGACTATGCACCTTCATACTTAAGCTGTATGATATGCCATTAAGCTTAGTCTATACACGCATGGTACGGTATGAAAGTACAGAGAAGTTATAGCAAGATTAAGTGCCACTAGCAGTTCAGAAAATAGAGTATGAAGCCGACCTCAGATTTTGGATTAGCGTATAATATTTTATTTTGTAATGGTCGTGTGCATATTGTAATATTTTTTTAATTGTGTCTTTAACACTCATGTAAACACGCTCAAGCCAAATTGTTTGGAAGCGTTGTGTATGTTGTTTTTGGGCCGACTAAGGTCTTGTTTTTGGTCACGTCTATTCAAGCATGTATATATACTTGACATGCAATTTTGTATTATGTGAAAGAGTGGAAAATAAGTAGAGAAGATATTCAAAAGGTCAACATGAGTAAATCAATATGAATTAGAATTCTTCAAGAGATAAAAGTAGCAGTGCATAAAAGGAACTGATCAGACAACAGTGTCATTACAACAGTTCATCTTTGATATAGTGTATATCTATTACCTGAAGGTTGTAGCCTTCATCCTATTGGGCAGTGACCTCTGGCAGTGAGCCATTCACCTTTAACAGGGTTTTTTAAAGACTCCTAACATGGGCATTGTACTTGCATTGTAATTAATGCTCCTAATAGGGCAAAGGAACTCTAACAAGTTCATAAGACTAGTACAATCATTTGTGGCTACTAATTCCCACTGGGGTTTTCCTCTAATCAAGGTTTCCCTGTAATCATATCTTGTGTTATGTGTTATTGTTTTATGCTTCATTTGTTATCTAGATTGATTTGAGTTTGAAGTAGCTAAAATAAAGATAAGTAGACAAATGCTGATTCACCCCCCCTCTCAGTGTTTCTAACAATTGGTATCAGAGCTCTGGTCCTCTAAAAGAAAGTTTAACCACTTGAGGAGATCATGGATTCAGTAGAAGAGAAACATCTAAAAAATAATCTTGAAGCATCCCTTGATGATCTTGACAGATGTGAAAAAGAAAATGAAGAACTTAAACTTAAATTTGATGGCTCCAAAATGCTTATCAAAAAATTAAGAAAAGATTTGAAAGATTTTTCTACAAATGATTTGGGAAAAATGGTCAAAAAGCTGAATGAAGAAAACATGTCTCTAAAGGAAAAGATTGAAGATCTCAATGAATATCTTAAAGATAGCCTAACATCTATTGAAGAAAAGACCAAAGAAATTAAACAATTAGATGAAGAACTTATGCAAGCAAAAATGAAGATCTTGGAGTTGGAAAACATCAAGAAAAAGATAGAATCTGAACTAACAGAAGCAAAAGACAAAATTGAGAAATTACACACAACTTTTGATCTAATTCAATCACAACTTTATACACAAAAGCTAAAAGGTGATACTACTGGTGTTGGATACAGTGTAGCTCAAATTGAAATCAATTCAATGGAAAAAGGAAAGAAAACACAAGAAGAATCTTTAGAAGCAAAGAAAATTGAGAATCTTGTAGAGGGTAAAGTTGAACCTCCTAAAGATGAACTCAACCTAGTTAATTGAACTTGTTATGCCTATAAAAAAAATGGACACCTGGAAAGAGATTTTAAAGAGGT
Source organism: Thuja plicata (assembly GCA_018584345.1). Classification (NCBI taxonomy): domain Eukaryota; kingdom Viridiplantae; phylum Streptophyta; class Pinopsida; order Cupressales; family Cupressaceae; genus Thuja; species Thuja plicata. Next base: position 1,060,099 of record MU226991.1, read on the forward strand.
AAGACCTTTCAATGGTTATTTTTATTCCTGTAATAAATTTGGTCACGGGGCTATACATTGCACAACAATTCAAAGAAATCAGTCATAGTAGAACCAAAGAAATATGACTCAATACAATCAGATAAATCAACCTTAGAGAAACTATCAGAACATTACATGTCAGATATGTAATTATGATGGACACACAGCCAAGCAGTGCAGCATGATAAACAATATCAATAGACCTCCAATCATTTGTCACTCATGTAACAAAGCAAAACATATCTCAAGGTTCTGCAGGTCTAGAACACAAAAACTAGAAAATCCTAAAGGATCATAGGCAAACCCCTCCCCCCAACAAACAAACCATTTTTCTTGTAGGTACAGGTTCGGAATAGAGGATCGAGACAGAGATTTGGATACCCTTTTCGGCAAACTTTCAGGATCCAAAAATAGAAATTTAGTTTGAGACTTTTTAGGTCGATTCTGCCCTAGGTCAGAATTGGAAATTCTGGGTCAATGGTGACATTGACTTGAGGGTACAAATCGAAACTATGTCAGAACGGAAAAAGATTTCAGGGTTTTGTTCGTCTCTGCGTTTCTATTTTAGATCCGGTCTCAGATTTTCTAGAAACTCAACACAGGCTTTAAAAAATAGCATACTTCAAATTAGCAATATTTCAAGACTAGTACATTTCCCCTATTTATTTAAATTAAAGTTATAAATATATCTAAATGTATTGCACATTCAAATAAATAAACAGGTTCTTAAGATCTTCCTTTTTATTCTTATTTCCAAATGATAGATTATTTTATGCATTGATCCTTCCATTTTGGATTAATCAAATTGGATCTTTCATTTGTATATCTAAGGATAGAAGGAGAGCATGTTATTTACCCCCTACATTTCAATAAACAAAAACAAATAAATCTTTCAAATGTAAGATAGGATAATAACAAACCCTAAAATCAAACCATATATATTTTCTTATCTTACACATTGTAACAGAATGGTTTTTATGATTGTAAGAGAAGTGTGGTCATTGTACACCCCTAACAGGGTTTTCTATTCCTTTAACAGGGAAATGTACTAATGTAATAGTCATCTCCTAATAGGGATAGGTCTCCTAACATGGACACTATATTTTAGTGCATAATTTGTGGGTATCATCCCCACCAGGGTTTTCTTTTGGCCAGGGTTTCCTCATGAACAAAATCATGGTGTTATGAGTTATCTTCTTTATGTGTATGTTCTTTTCATTTCAGCTATTGTATGGTTAAGTTGGAAGTTGTTTAGTTTGAATTTAAAGTGTTGTAAAAATGATTCACCCCNCCCCCCCCCCCCCCTCTCAGTATTACCTAAACCTAACAGAAGAAAATTTTAGTAGATCATGTATTGTGCTTATTACACCTTTGGCATTGTTGTCAAAGGGGGAGAAGAGAAGAGAAGAGAAGAGTAAATATTGGGGAGAAAAGAACGAGAAGACAAATTCAAAAGAATCAGTTAAGGGAGAGCATTTTTTATATTTAGTTTTCTTGGTATTGTTGGTGTTTCCATCAATGCCAAAGGGGTTGATTTTTGGCGTAACTGATGTAGATATAAAGTTGAGTATGTTATGGTATTCGTTTGATGCATATCTGATGATAGGTTGATAAGTTATGATATTACCATTGATGGAAACTTAGTGTTTGTTGGTTGATAGTGTGCTTGTTATATTGGTGTATGTTAAAGAGGTTGAGTCCAGAGTTGTGGTGATATTTGGCATGTGCGATCATAAATAAAGACTAAGTGATGTCTCTAGATGTTGGATTTATGACCACACAGGTTGAGCTTATGTTTGGTGTGACCTATGTTTCATTTAAGGTTGACAGATCAATAGGAAGAACAAGATGAAGCTAAGAAGGAATTATTTGATGTTTGTGTCAAATAGGTTTTGATTCAAATGTTTTGGTTCAAGATTTTTTATCTTGAATATATTATGAGGTTGTTGTTGTGACTGCATCATGATTTGATGACCGGAAGACCAAGTTTCAAGTGATAGAAGGTCATTTAGTAAAATGTCATAAGAAGTTCTTAGAACACTCAGTTAGATCCTTGACCGGTGATGATGCATCATGTTGCAGGAAGTAATTATGTGTTCCAAGGATTGTGGTGATGTTGAATATTGACAAGGATTGATGAGTTGGCATTTTCATGATCATTATGATCAGATTTCTTGGAGGCTATGCAAGAACATTGGAGAATGTGTTGTGGTTTGACTTTTCTTTGTCAAATCGATGTGCGATGGATTTGAAGGCTGACCTGAGTTTGTTAGAGAGTGCTATAGATTGTTAACATATTTTAGGGTTTTTTCATTCAGTAGGAAAAATTGTAAAACATTTTGTAAGGTGGTTAATTTCCGTAATGAACTTGTATTGATTAAAAGTACAAGTGTAGATTGTGGATGTAGAGGTGCGATCGACAAAAGAGAGAAGATTGTTTGTATGTGAAGTAGGGATTGAGCTTGAACTGGATTTGTATTAGTAGAGAGTGCTACTTTCTTAGATCATTTAGTTGTTTATTCCTAATAGCTTCATCAAGCTAAATCCCTTAACCCAGTAGATCCTAACAAGTCTAAATTGTAAATCCTTTAACCAGGTGGCTATTTTATTAGGGTTTGAAATCCTTTAACTAGGTTACTCCTAATAGGGATAAAGGTAAATCCCTTGAACGGGTAACTCCTAACATGGTCTTTCTCTTAACCGGGCATTTGTAAGCTTTTAACATGGCTAAGCTCTTAATCGGGCACACTTCAAAAGAGTTCAAATTTTTTGGGGTGTCATCGCCATGCATGGTTTTTCCCATTTGGGTTTCCACGAGAAAAACTTTCATGTTTTTGTGTTGTGTGGTTGTGGATGTTTATCTTTATTATTGAGTTTTTCATGCAATGGATGTCTATTGATTAAATTGGTTGAATTGTTAATAAAAATTTTGAATTGTTAGATTACTGATTCACCCCCTCCCCCCTCCCTCTTAGTAATCTTAGATCTCTTAATAGTAACAGTGTGCTACAGAGCAGTATGAACTTCAATGTGTTAGCTACCAAAAGCAGTGAGTCGAAGGTGAAGTTACATATCTTTCAGTTGTGTTGCAGTTGTATATGTTAGAATAATAAGATATTTCACTTATTAATTAAATCATTTTGATTTAATTATTACAATTACTTATTATCTCTAGTTTACTTAAGCTAAAATTTAGGCATGTGATAATTAATTCTTTATTAATTATTATCATGCAGCCTAGGTTTCTCCCCTTTTAGGGTTTTGAACACATTTATAAGGTTTGATCTCATTGTATTTTATTATTCCCTCTCTGAATGAATATTTCATCTTTCATATCATTCTTTGTCCTGTCTTCATTCTTTGTTTTTGTGGCAGGTTTTTTCTATAGTGGATCTTGGTGATAGAATACTATGAATTCTAATATGGTATTAGAGCTTTGTTGTTGTAGCCCGTTCTTGAGTTTTTGCAGAATTTTTGGAGCTCTGATGGTTTCAAGTTTACAAAGGTTTTTTGTGTGGATCTGGGGGAGATATTTTTCGGAGCACTTTGGGCACAAACCCAACTCACAGTTGCTTCTAGAAGGCCCAAAACCCCCTATTTCCAAATATGGCACCTCCAATTTGGACATAGTTACATTCTGAGGCAAAAAAGAAAATTTACATTATTTTTGGCATGCATACCGAGGCAAAAAAAGGCAATATATATATATATATTCAAAAAAAAATCTAGGTACCTCTGCCAATTTTGGCCAAAATTTTGGTAGTCCCACCATATCTAGCAGCATCTCCAGAGTTAGTCAAGCTTTAGCAAATTTAGTTGTGATTTATTGGGACTCTTCTTGTTTTAGAGCCCTATTCGATTTTTCACTCGTATCTTGAGCAAACGGAGCATTTTTTGCAAATGAGATATCATTAGAAATATCTTTCCGAGACGGAGACTTGAGTGAAGGTTTGGATTTCAGATTTTTCCACTTCATTGCCTCTTTTTCTAGTCAACGTGAGGACTTCTTTTAAGCACTCGAGCCTCCAAAATGTATATACGGACTCTATTTTTTTCTCATGAGTAGGTGTTGGAAATCTCTTGATGAGCTCTCTTCATATATGAGGTTATTTTTCTAAGAAATTTGATCAGGTATTTTCCTATTCAATCTTATGCATTTATTACCGTGTATCCCCTTCTAGCTTTTCAAGTTGTACTAAGGTTTGGTATTTTTCTTTGTGGGGGTGCTTTTTTGTTTTCTGTCATTTATCTCAGAAAAACCATAACACTCAATAACACAAAAAACAAACCCTTATGCATCTTCTATCTAGTTCTAAAAAATAACTAATAATTAAAATAGTTAGAGCAGTGTAACAATGGCAGATTCAACATCAGTTGAGCTTCTCACTCCACATAATTTTCATTTGTGGAAACCTGTATGACTCAGCTTCTCAGGTCATGAGGTTTATGGTCTTGTTTGGACACCATTCAGCCAGGTTTGACTCATCCTTATGAGATCATGTAGCATAGGAATAAGATGGATAAGGCCATGGGTGTGATTTCTCTGCATGTTTCAGAAATTTTACTCTTTCATTTTGACATTTTTGATACTTATCTTGATATGTGGTAGAATTTTTAGACTCTCTTTGGCATAGTGAATGAGTTTAGGGCACTTCATATTGAGGCAAAATTGATAGCTTTGGGTCTTGAGTCATTTCCTTCTATTCGGGATTTCTTGATGAAATTAAAATCTATCAGGTCTATCTTACAGGGTTGTGGAATGAATAAGACAGATACAAAGTTCATTTACCTGATTCTTTCTAAGCTTCATGGTCCCTTTTAGATATTTTATTCTACCTTCCATTCTACCATAGATTCTTTGGGTCCATGATTTACCATGCCTATATTTGATGTGTTCTATAATCATTTGATTTGTGAGAGGGCAAATCTATCTCAGCTTGATTCTCTCACGGGATAAAATAACCAAGCAGTGGTTGCCCAAACATCTAAGGGGAAGCAGGAGCAAAAACAAAAGTCACAGACCACAGAGTCTAAGAAGGATTCTAGTTCCAAGCACTCCCTTGGCCCACCTTCTCCTAAGGGGGAAAATCAAAGATAGAAAGATCTACGTGTTCTTATTTTAAAAAGCTTAATCATGATGAGTCTCATTGCTATGAGAAGAAGATAGATGGATATGCAAAACAAATTTCTAATTTGACAGCTCTTCTTAAGAAGAGCAACATTGATATTTCTTCTTCTTCATCATCATTCCACATAGATGAACAGGACAAAGGAAAGGGTCATGCATTATGTGCTACCGCTGGTCCACGCTCTTCTAGATGGCTACTAGATTTAGGTGCTTTACACCATATGGCATATTCTTAGGATTTATTCTCTTCTTTTTAAGCTTCTCCTACCCCACACATTTTGATGGGGAATAACACTGTTATGATTGTATGTGGGAAAGGTTCTATTGAAATTGATAATGGTGCATTCAATGATGTACTATGTGTTCCATCTTTGTCCTCTAACCTTATCTCTATCTATTAGATTACTCATTGTGGGACAGGGAAGACATTTGATTTCACACGATATTCGGTGCACATCAGAGATAGTAAGACAGGCAATATTTTTTCAATAGGGACAATTTATCATTCTTCCCTATTGTACTCTTTCTCTCATTTTGGTCCACCATCTCCACTGTCAGAGACTAGTTCTCTTATTTTCATGAGAGCCTATTGAGGTGAAGTCGGGTCACTTGAACTTGTGTGTTTTTCCTGAGACCAATGTTGTGACTTCTGCACATCCACCTCCCATGGATTTTACACTTGTTCAACAAGATTCCCCTTTAAAATTGGCTGACATTATCGATCCACCTAGTGCAATTGTTGAGGACATATTAAAGGATATTCATCTCCTCTTAGATGATAGATTTAGCACATCTGTTATCCCACCTTCATTGGAGATTTCATTACAAGATTCTCATGTGTTCTCTTTTGAGCATTAGCTAGGCCTTCCAGTTTTATCCCACATTCAGAGGTTTCCTCTTCTTTTTCCATTGCCTTTTTTTATCCTGCATTGGAGCCACATTGCTATGATCATTGACACATGGGTTCTATCATTCTGGGGGGATTTGGAGTCTCAATCCTCTCTCATGGGTGGGTTGTTTGTACCTATGGTTTTGAGAGAGACTCTTGAGACATTGCATTTTAGCATGCTTTTTCAATCTCTTTTTGTAGTAGAATTTTTTCCCCATGTGTTTTTCTCTATTTCTTCACTTTACAAAGATTTGGTTATGATTGGGTACCTGATCAGGCCTTATTTCTAGGGCCCAAATTTCTTGCTTTCAGTAGTTAATTCTAGGTTTTAGCTACTCCCTAAGTTTATCTTAAGTGTTGGTGTTAGAGTAATAAGTTATTTTACTTATTAATTAAATTATTTTGATTTAATTATTAAAATCACTTATTATCTCTAGTTTACTTAAGCTAAAAATTAGGAATGTAATAATTAATTATTTTATTAATTATTATCATGCCACCTAGGTTTCTCCCCTTTAAGGGTTTTGATCACCTTTATAAGGTTTGATCTCATTGTATTTTATATTCCCTCTCTGAATAATATTTCATCTTTTAGATCATTCTTTGTTGTGTCTCCATTCTTTTCTTTTGTGACAGGTTTTTGCTACAGTGGATTTTTGTGATAGAATTCTATGAATTATAATAGTATATCAATGGTGGATCTATTCTATCTTATCCTTCTTCATATAGGCATTGAGCCCTTTGATACTGAGCCTTCTTCAGACAATGATCCCTTTGGCAGTGAGTCTTTCCTATAATCCACCTTAACTAGTGTTCATTGAGAATAATCTTCTCTGTGGTTTTCCCTTTAAATAGTTTTCCACATAAATATAGTGTTTCAAGTGTTTATGGTTTTTTTTTTCATGCTCATATATTGTAGTAATTGAAATTTTAAAGTAACTTTGGTGGAACTAAATAAATTTTTGTAAGTTATAAATTTGAGGACAATTGATTCACCCCCCTAGTTGTCTTACACATTCAACATTTTAGCACCTGTAATGGATATTTTTGCATGGGATGAATTCACTCGAGTTGTTCTATATGTATTTCTAGTAATTTTCCCTATTTAGGAATTGTGAGCATGTTTTTCATGCACTTCTGTATTTGTATATGCACTAAGACCACCTGTCACTCTTGTGTATGGTTTTTTAAGGATTTTGCGCATTTTTGTGTGCCTTGTTTTTTGCATGCACTATATTAAAAAGTGTCATGTGTTGGAATTAATGGGAAGTAGTACTGAGAGGGGGGTGAATCAGTACCTCTAAAACTTTTAACACCTTTCACAATTCATCATTAGTAATCATTCAACTTTGTATTACCAACCATTACTATTATTCTTTCTTATGAATGTATTGTGTGTTCACAATCTTTAATAGTTTTCAATAGTCATAGAAACATTCATGAAAATTATAAACACATAACACAAAATATGGTATCGTAGAAAACTCATGTTAGGAAGTAAAAACTGCAGTGGGGATGGCACCCACAAAACTTCACTATCTACAAAATGGAAGGGAGTTGGTTAAGGCTTACAATTTTATCACTTCTGATGATCTACCCTGTTAGGAGTATTAAGGTGGAGACCTATTAAGATATACTTTGTAAAGAGCTTTAGCAACACTGATTTAAGTGTGCACTCAGTTATGAGATTTACAATAGGACAGTTAAGTCAACCTTCCTTGAAAGGATTACATTAGTGTACTACACTTGTTAGAATGAGTACAAATGTTGACTTGAATGTATGCAATCTACTATTGCTGATTTACAGATCCATTAAATCTCTTACAATAATAATATCACCTTAAGTGATTGATAATACCTTTTCTCTGCTTGTCGGTAGCCTCTTTTCTATTCTTGAAAATTGATTTGATTATGTTTGTGTTCTTCTGGATGAATTCTCTCTCTGGTCTTTAGTTGCTCTTTGTGGCTACTATCTTCATTTTCCAACTAATATTCTCAATGGATTGAGCACCTATTTATACAAGTTTTGACCTATCTTGGAATTCATGCATTACAATGTTAACTCTCAGATCGAAGGTCTACAACTTGACCTTGATCTTTAGTTTGCATGTTTTAAAATAGTAAAACTAGTTAAAACAATAATAATTACATTTCTTCCTCTACACATAATGGATTTAAAAGAAAATCAAGAAGCTATAAATACAACTTCAGTGATTTATCTGACGTGGAAAGTCAGATCCACTTTTTGCGGGATGTAACTGACTGTTGGTTCTTGGTCGTCAATTTGAACTTGCAGTATGTCGGCGTTCCTTCACTGAATTGTTCATCAAGTTCCCTGTATCTATCAGGTTCCTTTCTTTGTTGTTCCATTGGGTAGCATTGTTGTTACTCCTCGGGTTTCTTTTACCTTTTTGTCATCGGATAACACTTAACAGTGTTTGTCGGGTAACCTTGGCGTTGGATAGTGTTGTGCCCTGTCTGTCGATGTAGAGTAAACCGATGGTGCAGATCATGTTTTTCTCTAAGTATACTAATGGAAAAATATAATGCCTTCAATCTCCCCCTTTAACATTAGTATCAAAAACTAATATGTGCATAATACTTAACTCTTTTGGTATGTATACACCATGTTTATATCCTTGTCATAATATGACTCCCCCTAACTATGTGCACCGGTATAGTATATGTATATGTACATGTATACTATTCATTCTTTGTATGTACATTATTTCCCCTTTCTTTTACTATACATATGATTTCCTCATTTTAACTGAGGTGAGTAAACATATCAAATTCCCCCTTTCTTTGATACTGATGACAAAAATGTACAACCTATAATATGCCATAATTGTGACAAAAATGTGTAACTTACAATGTGTCAGATATGTTAGAGTGGTTTGTTTTGATATCTTCAAGTAGTTTCTCCCATTGTTCTTTCAATTGTTCTAGTGCCATGTGTTGCAGCTCTAGTCTTGTGTGCATATCATAAATGTTGTCCAGGACAGACATTTCCGGGGTGGCAATTAGAGTATTTTTTTGTGTCATATTTTGTTGCAGGAGTGTAAGTGTCGGTAAGAGCTTAACATGGAGCTCATTGACCTCATCTATGTAATTCATCTCTACAAACTGTATGTCTTGTCTCTATTTCCTAGCCTGTATGATTTGTTCATTGTGTAATTTAAGTGCTTCTTCTGTATTAGCTAGACTCTATGCACTAGACTTAAGATCGGCATCTATTTTTGCTATCTTGTCGGTATACTCCTGAGTGAGTTGATCTAAAGTGCACAATTTCTTTATTAAGGTAACAGCTTCTGATATAATTGGATCAATTGTACTTATCAATTCAGATAGATTGACCCTTTCCAATGCCACTTCCTAGCTTATTTTCTCTACGAGCTTGAACTCATACTTTTGTTCAAGTCTCTCTTCCATTACTTTCTCAGCATCAGTATTCTGAGATGTTATTGCATATGTGAGTGTGACCATTTGATCAAGCATTGGAGCTTTTTGATCAATATCTATGTCTGGTACAATCTATTGAAGTATATTTCTTGCTATTTCCAGTACCTTGGCCTCTTTTGCTGCTCTCTTTAGTTTGTCTTGAATAGCTTTTCTTTCATAGAGCTTTCCATATTTTTTCAATGCACTCAAATCCAATGTTCTTGGATCACAGACTGGAATCTCAATAATTTCATCCAGAGTTACTGGATTCTTATTCTTTCCTTTCTTCTTCTTTGATATTTGAGGGGATTCAGATGTATGAACTACCATAGCTAGTTCATTTGTCCATTCTGAATTACTTGGTGACAGTTTTGTAGAGGATGCATTTTGTGTCTTCTGCTCAGTGGGCACTTATTGGTTATGTGAAGATGTCTCTTCATTAACCTTGGGTGTTTCTGCAAAATGTGCTACTGTTTTCTTCTCCAGCTCATCCTTCTTTCCTTCTTCACCTTTCTCTGATGGTTTGTCCCTTGTTTCCTTTTAAGTTTCTTCCTTATTCTGATCAGTAGAAGTATCTTTCTGATCATTGATTGCAGTTGTATCTGTTGTTTCTTTGGGTTCTCCATCACCCTTGTCTTTGGGTGTGCTTGTTTTCTTTTCATTGGATCCCTCATTGCCCTCTAGTATGTTTATTTCCTTAATTAGGAAAGGCATGTTACTTTGAGTTGTGGCTTGTGCTTTGTCAGTATTGGTGTCCTTCTCGTCAGTTTGAGCCTTGTCAGCAGTGACATCCTCATCTTTTTGTATATCTTATGCAGGGTCTTTCACTTTTGAGTGCATGATTGAAGTGTCTTGCACTTGTTCATCAGCATTGTCAACTATCTTACCATCTGATGTCTGCAATACTTGATGGCTTTGTTGATCCTTAAGTGTGATAAATATTACATCATCTTTCTTCTTTGGATCATTATCAAAATCATGGTTAGTGATATCTTGGATATTATCATCCATGACTGTATCTAAGTTAATAGGCTCATCATCACTTTCTTGATTGTCCAGAGAAATATGCTCAGGACTTGCATTTTTTGTCTCCTCCTCTCTGTGAGGTGTGTTTGTGAGAAGTAATTGTTTGTCACCACTTGTTGACTCTGTCGGTAGATCTAGGAGTTGTCTCCATTTAATTTTTGTCATTGAATCTAGTTCTATAAACTTGTTCTCTAGTACTTTGTATGCCCTTATTTTGGCTACAAATTTACTTGAGTGTTTCTTTAGTACTTCTTTTATTTCTTCAACATTGGATTCAAGAGGCATCAGTCTCACAAGTACCCTTTCTCTTTCTTCTCTCTCTATTTCCAAGGCATATGATCACTGTTGGTATACCCTTTTACCTAGCTCGTTAGGTATTTGATTTACAAATTCTACAAGTGCATACTTGTTCTTGATCATTAATTTTATGACTGCCTCTTGTATTTTATTATGATCATCTAGGTTTAGTATATCCCAATGTCTGATCTTTTTATGAGTCATTGTACCATGTGTAGTAATGGATTTGGCAACTTCATCAACCATTTGATTTCTAAAGTTCTTCACTACATCAGGCTCATCATCTTTAGTGTCATCCAAGTTAGCCTTTGTCCTAACCAACCTTTTCCTCTTCTTTGGTGGTGTGGTTTTGATAGTTTGTTGTCTTGTTCTTTTTGTTGGCTACTTCCTCATATAGGTCCTTACTTGATGAAGGGTACTCCCCTTAATGCCACAAACACATAATAGAAACAGAGAACAACAACAATTTGCAAAAACAGAAAATGGGCTTCTTATTATCTCCACAAATGTGGAATTACAAACTTTCAAAATTACAATATGCAAAGCCACATGGGCATTCCCCTTACAATATTCTATAGGACAAAGCCTCGAATTATTACTCAGATCCACCCAGAACTGCCCTAGACAACACTACGGGCCTTCTTTATATAGGAAATTTCCACCGCCCGAGAAGGTTCCAGAAATCTATCCATTAAGGCCGACTACCCTTAGCATTTAATTATTTTTTACTTTTATTACAAAAAGGTCGGCTTTAAATATTTACAAAATATGAGATTAGGTAGCCCAACTTCTGGAAGCCATAACTTTTGAACCGTAGCTCCATTTGGCTATTATAACCACTTTTCGGAAATGGGAGATCGCGATCTACAGTGCCTGACTAGCGAAGCGCAAGTCAGCCGGGGTTCGACCTCGATCCAGAGCCTCTAAGGTCCTAAAAATTGAGCTCAAAGGTTTTGCACCCTAAAATCTCAACAGTAAATCCTTAATAACTTCGCCAATATAGATGATCTGGTAATGAAATTTAACTAGCATTCTTATATGACTAAGATGAACCTTCACCTGAAAAATTAGAACATTC
>MU226991.1:1086829-1102501 GCA_018584345.1 Thuja plicata
CATCAAACTTCCCTATCTCATCATCTCTTTTGATATAACATTTACTTCCAAATATTTTGAAATATTTTATAGTAGGTGTATGATCAAACCATAATTCATAAGGAGTCTTACTTGTACCTTCTCTGATCTAAATTTTGTTTAAGGTGTACACAGCAGTGCCAACTACTTCTCTCCAATGAACATGTGACACATTTCTTTCCGGCAACATAGTCCTTGCAACATCTAATATTTTTTTTTCTTCGCTCTGCTATCCCATTTTGTTGTGGAGTTCTAGGAGATGATATTTCTTTGTATATTATATTTTCTTCACAGTAGGTATTAAATAAATCTGATGTAATCTCTCCACCTATGTTTGATCTCAAACATTTTATCTTTAAACCAGATTTATTCTCAACTTTTGCTTTAAATAACTTGAATTTGTCAAATGCTTCAGATTTCTCTCTTAAATATGTAACCCACATCATTCTAGAAAATTCATCAACAAAAAGTATAAATTACCTTTCACCATAATAAGATCTTGTTCTTGTAGGACTACACAGATCTATATGCACTAGATCCAACTTACCTTTTGTTGAATAGGATTAGCTTCTAAGACTGCTTCTAGCTTGCTTCCCCATAACACACTCTCAACACATAGTGTTAGATGGCTTCACAAACTTAGGTAGATCTCTTAAAGCATTAGTCATACTTGCCTTTACAATATTATCAAAGTTAACATGAAAAAATCTTCTGTACCACAGCCAACTATCATCAACCTTTGCAATAAAACAAGAAGCTTTAGATGTATTCAATTCAAATACATTACCTCTAGATTTAGTACCAAATGTGATCAAATCTCCTAATTTACTTATGATAGAGAATTTACCATCAATGAATTTCAATTGATAACCTCTATCCACTAACTGTCCAACACTCAATAGATTATGCTTAAGTTCATCAACAAGTAATGCATTGTCAATATTAGTTTTTCCATCCAGAGAAATAGATCCAACTCCAATGATAAGTTCAGGAGTGTTGTCACCAAATCTAACAACACCACCATCATATCTTTTCAAATTTACAAATTTATTTTTATCTCCAGTCATATGATGTGAACAACCGCTGTCTATAACCCATTCAGATTTATTTTTCAACATGAGACACTAAGGCTCTTTCCTCATGTATAGGTTCATCATCCTTTATAGCAATGAATCCAATTTCATCATAGTCACCATCATCATCAGAAACACCCTCACTAGCATAATAACATTCCTTGTTTTTAGGATACATTGATTTTTAAAACTTAGGTTTATGCTTAGGAACCCTTGTAGGACATCTAGATGCAAAATGACCAATCTTGCTACATGAAAAAAATTTTAAAGGTAGTTTGCCTTCAAATTTACCCTTACATCTCTTCTCTCTTCTAGAAATCAATGTTACCACTTCATCTAGCTTTCTTTCTTCCTCCTGAATCTATTCCCATTCCTTAGCATAGTCTCCAAGCTCTTCTTTCAAATCACTACTTCTGGTGCTCGCAATTCCAGATAAGTTCTTTTTGTTTCTATGCATAGTTGCCTTGAATGTTGACTCAACTTTAGGTAAAGTATGTCCCAATTCTACGGCCTCAAAAGTAGTTAGCTTACCAATCAACATCTCTCTAGTGAATTTTGGTGTCAAAGGTATGATCTCCTCTATAGCTTGTACTTTGGTTCTATGTGCAGGTGTCAAAGATCTAAGAATTTTTGCAATCACTTCTTCCTCACTGTAAGTACCTCCAGAGTTTCTAATGCCAGTAACCACTTCAGTAATTCTATGTCCATATGCCCTAATGTTCTCATATTCTCTCATCTTCAGTGATTCCATCTTTGTCTTCCAGTTTTGTAGCTATGCCTATTTTTTAAACTTAACTCCTTCATACAGTGCCTCTAATGTTGTCTGAATCTCATGTGCAGATTCAAGTCTTTTACTTCTATAAATTCACCTTCAGAAAGTGCGTTGATCAATGATTCCCTTGCGACCATATTACATGAAAATAGATTCTTCTCATCTTTTGTAGCTTTCTCCATTTCATCCTTAGTAGCTATCTTTTCATTCTTCTGTATGATCATCCAGTAGTCAATTACCAAACATAGAAAATGTGTTCTCATCTTGTTCTTCCAACTGTCAAAGTTTTTCAGGATCAAATTTTGGACTATCCTTCCTGTAGTAAGTCATCTTCAGGATCACCTCAAGCTGTTAAGCTTTCTCTCTAAGGACCAGTAGCTCTGATACCAATTGTTAGGAATAACAATCCATAAGCACAACTGAGAGGGGGGTGAATCAGTTGTGATATAGAATATTAAACTTTAAACTTTATAAACCAAAATTACAATGCAAACGATAACACAGTAAATGCCAACACAATAACACAATACTTATTGTCGAGGAAACCCTGTTAAAGGTAAAACCCCTATGGGAATTAGCACCCACAAATAATGTACTGAGAGTATAGTATTCATGTTAAAATATTTAGCCTTGTTAGGAGCTTATTACAACATTACAGTACATAGTCCCTGTTAGGAGATAGACCCTGTTAGGAGTCAAGAAAAATAGTAGGCTCACTGCCCAGGTACACTTCCCAAAGAAGTTTAAATCCACCCTCAAGGATTCACAATCCGAACAAGTGTATATAGGAAATATACAATCCAGTGAATTGTCTGATAACAATTATCTTTGCTTGGTCAGTTCCAATGAAGTATCTTTATCACAAACTCTGTTGTACATCCAGCAGCAAAACAAGCCTCACGGCTTACACTTCTCTTCCATTTCAATCTCTTCCACATCTTTCCAAAAGAAAATATCTCACATATATACCCTTTTACGATAATTCATTAGGTCGACCAATTAAGCTTTCCTAATACACAAATAATTAATTAGGTCAACCAATTAGGCTTTCCCAATATACAAATAATTGTTTAACCCCTTGCTAAGATACATACAGTACCTATAACAAGTAAACATAAAATATAATCCATCAGTTATTCTCCAAGATCCGCAATCCACGCTCACAATCCATAATACACGCTACATGTCTGAAGTCGGCCACCAAATAGGTCTCCTTCAGAATACATGTCATAGCTGACGTCACCAACATGCTCACAAAAATTGATCAATACCCAACATTCCTCAATATGTCTTTTGTCATCCAGTAAGCTTGCATCACCTGAAATATCTTCGTCTATAAGATATACCCAAAACACAGAGACCTGCTCTGTCAAGCATCACAGTTACAGTCCAAAAACCAATCTTCATTAAAGCAACTGTAACATCCTCAATATGCAATATAAATCCAAGCGACTTTAGGAATAAGGTCAACACACATTCTTCTTCATATAACCAACTTCGATCATTCTAAAACATCCATACAGTCTCCGTACACTTCTTCTAGTCAAGTAACCAGTTTGTTCTCTCCACAAAAACATATGTTGACATTAGTGACAAAACATGAATATCAACAGCATGAATAGTATCCAAAACTGATATCATCCAACAAATTGAGCACGTGTTTGCACATGCATGCATAGCTTAAGTTCACTTAGTTGAGCTTTATTTGATCCTAATTTAGTTTAGCTTAATCTAGTCGAGCTCTAGTTTTCCTTTTCAGCTCTAGTTTTCATATCATGCACTAGTTTGCATGTCATAGCTTTTTTAATTTCTTCTCTATTTTAAGAGACATGATTTTTTTATAAAAGCATAGCATTGTATTCATTGTAATCATATTCCAATAATTAATCATTATGTAGTCTTTGCATCTTTATAAATGTAGCAATTATTGTCTTGGCACCCTCCTTGTGGAAGGTGTTCTTCTTTTTATATTTGATCCTACAGGTGTTTGTGTTGGAAATTTCAACATGGCACCTTAATTTCAACAAGTTGCTTATATATGAGGTTCTAGTTTTGAATTAATGAGATTTCGCCTTTATTTAATTATGATATTTTTGCATCATGGAAAGTTTCAAAAAGCTCAAGACCGACATAATGTCCTCCCAAAATTTTGGCCAAAAATAATTAGTCAATGATCCTTGGGGTACTCTTTACCCGACTAAATTGGACTAGATTTTTACGGATGCGAGTTAATAGGGTCTATAAGCCCAAAATGATTTTGTATGGAAATATATAATGTTTAAATGTAGAAAACATGTCTTGAGATTTGAAATGGGGTAAGATTTATAATAAATTAAATGATGAAAGAAATAGATCACACCTAGAATTAAGAGCCCAAATAAGAGTGTGATAAGATTTAAATTAAGAAATGACTCAATATTCTTTAATTAATTTTTAATTAGATGCATAATGAAGTTGTATAATGCATAATATAATGAGATACACTAAAATGGGTGCTAGGAGAGTGTGGAAACAGACACCCTATCAAAGGTGAACAATTTACAATGCTACAATACCCATAATAAAATTAGGGTTTATAGTATAAAGTTGAAATATTATTGTCATTTTGTACTTGATAGGAATCAAAATTGTTGAATTGAAATATGGATGAATATATATTTCTTTATTACTTATACAACTTATTTATATTCTTCTATTGAGTTGTGTGTTTAGATTTGGTGACAATGAGCTCTCACAAAGCATGAAGAAATTATGAGATGTCATCCTACAAAATATTCTTGATCTTTTTTCTTATATTATTTAATGCTTTCATTACTCTAGCAAGCATACAGTAATAGAGAGAAATGTTTATGAGAGAAATGCATACCTTGTCCACTTTTTCTTTTTTTCATTTACTTTGGATATTATCATAATTGTAATTCCTAATGCTTAATTTATCATATTTTGGATTAGTTTGTCCTAAATTTTGTACAAACATCCATAACTTGAAACCAGTCATCCATCGATCTTTCCTCCTCCCAAATGGTCTAGAACATATTTCTCTATAACCAATATGATGTCTTGTACTTCAATATAGCTATTGGGGCATTTGTATATATGTATTGACAATTTTTAGGTGGTTGTAGTGCATGGTTATTGGGTCATTTTTAAGTAGGTGTCAAATGATACTTTGAAATGACCACTTTTTGACCCTTGTGTACAAAACAGATGACACAATGTGTGTCGTTACTACTTAGAAGCCAAAACAATAGCTATAAGTAGTTAAGTCGTACATTCAGAAATCATTTAAAAAAGAAAAAGTAATTGAAATCTAATATATTATTTGTAAATACATAAAGTTAACTATAACAACTACTAGTACACTTCCCCACTCCAATATTTCTCTCTTTCCTAATTGAACTATTTACTATTTTATATCCATTAAACATATAATTAACATAAGGTTACATTACTTCCTCGAAAGAAAATCATCTTCCCCCGCACATTTGAACTATGAGATTTAGTTGTTTTATTAAACTAATACATTAAAATATATAGATTTGGTGGAAAGCGACTTACATTGAATGACTTTCTAATGATTGACTTATGGGAGATCAGCTTTTCAGAACCTGAACTTTTATTCATGCTCCAACTAGTTTCACGCCTTGAAAAGTGAAAATTACCAGTTTTCCTCTGAATATAGCTGTGATAGACACGTCTGGAACGCTATTAATTTAATATGATGGTTTGATTAGTTTTTTCATCAAGTTTCATTGCATGTTCCATAATTTATTAATCAAAAAGGGAAATCAACATTTCAGAACATGATCTATTATGAAGATGACTTAATAAGAAAGGAGAAATTATAATTCAAAACATTGATTAAAAACTGATTAGATGATTAATAGTTTCAGATTATGAGTTTTCTATCCTAGATATTTTTGAGAAAGATCACACAATCGAGTCCAAAAACCATCAAATCAATCCATCGTAGACTGTGGGAATTCATGCATTTAACTTTTTCAATTACTCTTTCTTATTCACGCAGCACAACTGTTAAGGGAGATGGAGGAGTAAAACAAAGTGTAAGATTCTAGAATTTGGGACACAGAAATCCAACAGTGTCTATCCAGCACAATATTTGCACCTTACTAAACACATGTTAACAAAATATGTTAACAACATATATGTTAGTCTATTGCATTTGTTTGCAAATTACTAACACGTGTTAATACAATAGACTAACATACATGTTGTTAACATATTTTGTTAACTAAAATGGAAATATTGTACCGCATAGACATGACCCAGAAAACCCAGTCAACATTAAAACATGATTAAGAGTCATTGAATGAGGCGGCCAACATACTTGGAATAAACTAAGATCTGTGAAAAAGACCAGTTTATCTTGTTGCCTGTAAAGACATGTCTTTTAAAATAGAAAAAGGGGGAGTTAGAGATCTGAGTTAAAGAGAGGGAACAGAAGGCTCTGTCTCATTAACTATCAGAGCCTTTTTCCACGGCCCCACGAATAAACAAAGATAGAGGATACGTGCATCACGCATACCTCATGCATGGGCATCGTCAGAAGATTAATTTAGTTTTCCGTGGCATATGAGCCATTTATTATGGAAACTCTAATAAGGTGGAAGTCAACTTCACGAGGCAGTGACAGGTGTGTAGGTTGGACGTTGTCAAAAGGCATATGCTTTCAACAATGTCAAACTTTGGCTCCCAACCACTTGAAGTGATAATGACAATCATGCATGCCTTGGGATGTGTGCAAAAGGTTATGCTTATCTGCTTTAGTAGGAGGAAACCACAATTTTATATATTATAATATTGAGAGGTAAGTGTAATTAGCTGATAGATTTCTCTTGTAAGAAAGTTTGTGATTGGAAAAGTTGTCTCATATCAGATATAGGTTGCTAGTAACAATTTTGCGATCATTGTTATATTTTATTTTTCTATTGGTAAAACTCTTGCACGTGCAAGTGCTAGTTTATATTGGTAAAATGGGAAGTACCTATGTATCTCATGTCATCTTATGTCGCGATTGTGGAAGAAAGTAAAGAATATTATGTCGACTCGAATCTTTAATTTTCAAATAAAAAGACATCAAAATTTTAAAATATATGAATGTCTATTACTAAGATTGTAAGAAAAAAAAAAAAAAGTATGTAATACTTTTATATTGTTCAAAATAAAATAAAATAAAATAGTGTAATTACTGATATAAATGAATGGCATCATATTAAAAATGAAAAATGATAGCTCTTCTATTGATAATGGATTTGTAACTGCGCATTGTATGATGGCAATGAAGCTTTCTTTGCTTCTTCTAGTGTGAAGGTTGCTTCTTCTTTGCTTCTTCTTTGCGCATTTGTACATATGTTTTCTTGGGTGCTATTGAATCTTTTAGATGGGCATGGCGGGTGTTAAGTCTTTGAATGTTGATACTAAATTGGTAGCCCTATGTGATCTACCTCCCCAAATAGTGCGTTTTGGAGAGGAAGTTTAGATAATGAGAAGCATTTCTTGAAAATAGGAGTGATTTGCATAATTGATCAGCTATACCATCAACTTCCAACTCTTAATCAATAGATTGTAGATTTGTAGCATTCCCTCATAGTTGGGAAAATTGAAATCTATTCTTGTGTGAGGGGTTTCTTTGTGTTTATTTTTTTATTATGTTTTATATTAGAATGTTATGGTGGCAATGCATTCTATTTTTGGTACACTTGTCCCCTCTTGCTAAATCATTTGTAACCTTCCTATAATTCATTCACCTCTAGTCTAGTTTGGATACATTCAAAAAAATTCCATCTCATCTTATGGCGTTATTCATGTGATGATGCTATCAGTAATTCTATGATTGATTTTACTAAAGTGCATGTATAAATTATCACTTCTCATTTATCTCATATTACTTTCATCCATGTTTTAATGGACTTGGATTTATCAAAATCCTTCTTATAGATGGATCAGATCTCAAGGCTCTACAATTGTGACATGGGTACTATGGTTTGATTTCGTGGTGTTTTTCATCTTTGACTAGGGCCTATCTACTTCCGCAGTGGAGTGTGTTGGCAAGAGGAATTTAGGGTTTCCTCGCCACACAAGTGGCCTGCACTTTTGTGAAGCTTTTCTTTGCATTTCTTAATTTGTTTTTTTTCTTTCAGCATTGTACGATGTACTTGGTTGCTTGTATTGTGTCATGGATTTCTCTGGCATACTCTACACACCCTTGTACATATCTTGTGCATTGATGTGTTGTCTGAAGGCATGGAATAGAAAACTAGTTCTTCTGGTGAGGTTTCACTTCCTAACCACTCTACCCCAAAATAATTTAAAGAAGTTCTTGTCGGTAACAAGGTAAGTTTCCCGATCGTGCTCCTAATTTAACTTTCAGAATAAGGCTCATAACCTTAGGGAAAGATACAATGGACTTACAAGTTGAGACACACAATCTTAGGGCAAGATACAATTGGCTTGCAGGTTGAAGCTCGCTACTTTAGAGAAAGATACAAATCTACACAAATTTTTCAAGGACTCATTGTCTACTAGCAGTCACGGGAATGATATGAATTGAAATGAACAAATCTCCAAGTATGAAATTATCCTTGAATCATTGTCTCAAGTGATCAATTTCATAGCAAACACCATATGCAAAATTGTTGTCTCAATCTCTGTCATATTGAAAGATATGATCATGAAAGTGCATCTTAAACCAATATTTGCACTTCACACCTTCACACTTGATCCACGCATTCAATCCACACCTCGTCATGATGAAATAATCTTCTATATACATCAACTCCATCAACAAAACCCTTAATTAGGTTGGAAAAAATAGAAAAACATAATTGAAATAATTAGGCCACCATATACAACTACAATGATTACAATCCACTTTATAAGTTAAAGAGGACCCAACTACATCATAACAGATATTTCTTAGCATTTTCAAATAGTTCACATGCAACAGCACATCCTCCAAATTCGGCATCAAACATGATGTGTAGATAAATAACATTTAATGTACATTCAGTCAAACCAATTTAAACATTATCTAATGCAAATATCTTAATGTCGGTCTTCACACGCCATGGTAAGACTCATAACAACATCTTAACTCAACCTTCAATACAATTTTACACCAAAAGAATATGATCCAAACAAGAAAACCAAGTCAACCAAAGACAATCACAAAACACAATGTTGAGAAACAAAATATCACAACTTCTCTTGCAGAGAAAAACAACACATAAAATCTGAACTCAAATATTGCACAAACATTCTAAACATGTGCTCCAAACCACAAAACTAGAAATAACATTATAGAGAAATGTGGAGCGTTCTCTAGACAGTCATGACAAACAACCAAACTATCAAAAAACTATAAAAACTAACTACTTGAACTGTATTATTCTTCTTAATCTGATTGATTTCTTCTTCTATAGATTTCATCCATCTATCATCTTTTCTAGATTCTGCAAAAGTCTATGGTTCCACCCTAGATAAGAAACAAAAATTGGCTTGTCCACTTGCCTTGGAAAATCTTCTCTGGGTTTGAATTCCTTTATCCTTATCTCCCATGATTTGATCCTCTGAATGATTAAATTCTAAACATATTTTGTTGTGTCGTAGGTTATTGTTATGATTCCTTCTCTTGTATTTGATTCTTCCTTGTCTTCATCTACTTAATCTTCTATAGTGCATGGGGTATCTTTTGTCTCACAAAATTCAAGTTTTCGAGCAACCTGACTCCATTTCTCATTCACTCTAAAATTTGTGCTTCGCAAAATCCTTTTCAATCTCTTATTGTAACATATGAATCCTTTGCTTCTTATAGAATATCCAATAAAAATTCATTCATCAGATCTTGGATCAGACTTTCCAAGATCATCATCTCTCTTCATGTAACACTTTCTTCAAAAGATTCTAAAATATTTGATAATATGGGGTCTTCCATGTGATAGCTCATAATGGGTCTTAGAATGATTAACCTTAACTTGTACCTTATTAATAATATAAAAAATAGTATGTATGACTTCATTCCGATACATATGAGGCAGGTTTGCATCTTTCAACAGTGTCCTAGACATATCTTGAATAGTCATATTCTTTCTTTCAACAACTTCATTATTATCTGAAGTTATGGGTGCAAACAATTGCCTCTTAATGTCATGATCTTCACATAAATATTTAAAACTCATTTGATGTGAATTCTCCACCTCTATCAAACTTTAAACATTTGATCTTAGCTTCTACTTCACTTTCAAACACATATTTAAATGCCTTAAATCTATCAAGGGATTCTTATTGTTTCTTTCAAGAAAGTAACCCATATCATTCTAGAGTTATCATCAATAAGCAACATAAAATATCTTTCACCATTCAGTCCTTTGGTTCTTGTAGGTTTGCATAAGTCAATATTTATCAGGTCCGGACGTTTTGTAGTAGAAAACTTTTTTTCTTGAATCTAGTCCTTCCCTACTTTCTCATGTGATATTTCTTGCACATTGTATTAGCGGGTTTAATAATCTTTGATAAATCTCTCATTGATTGAGTAGAAATGATCTTCACCATGTTGTCAAAATTAATGTATCCTATCCTTTTAAGTTATAGCCAACATTCACTACTTTGCGCCATCAAACAGTTATTTCCTTTGTTCTCCTTTAGGAAATAGACATTGCCATTAGTCATTATTTTGTCTACAACTAGTCTTCCAAAGTCTCATATTTTCTCATCTAGAACCATGAAAATTAATCTTGTAGCCTTTATTCCACATCTGAATGACATTGAGAAGATTGTGTCCTAAACCCTTGACATAGTAAACATTTCTTGAACAATCCTATTCTTCCTTTCCACAACTCCATTTTGTTGAGGTGCTCTAGTAGCTGAGAATTGTTTCATAATCCCATGCTTTTCAAAAATATATTCAAATTATCTTAATGTGAACTCACTCCCTTTATATGATCTTAGTCATTTTATCTTCAATTTGGTTTCATTTTCAACTAAGGCCTTTAATATCTTAAATTTTTTTAATGCTTCAAATTCTTCTTTTAAAAATGTGACCCAAGTAAATCTAGAATAATATAGTATTAACATGAAGTATCTTTCACCATATATACTTTTGGTTCAAGCTAGTCCACAAAGGTCTATATGAATGAGTTCCAACGGTTTGGATGTTGAATGTTCCTTTGTTTTGAATGTGACTCTTGTGTGCTTCCCTAGTTTGCAATGATTACACATATTATTTGCAAGTTTAAATATTCTTAGCATGTCCTTGACTACTTGTGTATTGCTAATTTTGACTAGATAATCAAAATTGTTATGTCTCATTCTTGTATGCCAGAGCCAACTTTCATCTTCTTTCGTCATAATCCATTTCTTGCCTCTACCTTCAATAAAGATGTAAATATTGTTGGACTTGGATGGTTCTGCTATTACCTTTCCTTCTTGATTTAGCATCTTTTATCCCTTTACCACACAAAACATTACTTATTTTGTTTTTCCATTATCAAGTCGTATGGTTCCTTTCCCCATTGTATTGGCTTTATTATTATCTATGAAACTCACAGTTCCTCCATCTATCTCTTTCAACTTGAGAAATTTTCTTTTGTCACAAGTCATGTGACACGAACAACCGATGTCCACACATTGATCTCTATCATTCTGGGCATCTAATGCAATTTAGATTAACATAGATCTCATTTTCTTATCTTCCTTCTTCCTTTGTACCTTTGAATTCTTCTATTTTTGTATTACAAGGGTCTCTTTTGTTACATCTTGTTTTGAGGGGTTTACGAAGATGGTTCTGCAAAAGTGTGCCTTATGCTTATAATTGTTACGTAAATAGCATTCAACATTGTGTAGTAAGAGAGTAAAAGCGTTGCAATTTCTATCAACAATCTTGATAATAATCCCAGGTAGAATTCCTAATTTGTGAGTTCTATAATTTATTGTCTTATGGCCAAAATGCTTGTATGTAAAACAATGACCAATGAAGTTACTCTTGTTCCTATTATTATGAATGTATCTAGGAGGGAGTGCCCTTTTGAACATGTCTTTATTGTTCTTTGAAGGATAACTTGAGTTTCGGGGAACTTGGCTCTTCCTAGTTTCTTTATTTTTGATAGGCTTTATCATGACTTCAACATACGTGTATGCTTCCTCTTTTGATGACTCTCCTATTTTTCTACTTTCTTCTTTTATGGTTCTTTTAAGTACATCAACATAGCTCTTTGACTTCTCTTCATAACCTAGCCCTATTTTGTTAGATGATGATCTTTGGCTGTTAATAATATCTTCCAAGATTTATGAGTTTTTCTCAAATTTGAGATTTGTATTCTTTTTTATGGATATTTTTTTCTAATTCACTCTTTAATGAAGCTATCTCGGATTCAAGATGATTACAAGTTTCTTCTCTTAATTTTAATTGTAATATTAATTCTTCTTATATTTTCTTTGCCTTGTTAATTTGAATTTTCAACTTGATGATTTCCTTTTTATCTTCTTCAAAGGCTTTGGTCTTTGTGCACTCTTCTTGAAACATATGTTTATATTTTAGAACATTCTTCCTAAGCCTCTTTATCTCATCTATGGCTCGATAGATTTCCACTTCAAAGTTGTCTTCATTATCACTTTCAAGATTAAGCTTGACACTTTCCTCATCATGCGAAGGATACACACTGGAATTATTTTTTAAGGTATTCCCTTTAGTTTCAAATGTCATTAATAACATTCCATAATTATAATTATCTCAATCACTTTCATCAGATGAAAATTTGTCATTATATGCACAAAGGTCCTTCTTATAACCATTATTCATCTTTCGATTCTTGTCATACTTGTGGTTGAATTTTTTTTCTTTCTTCGAATAAGTCTTTTCTTCATCATTGTTGTCCATTTTTCTTAGATATGGACAATTCTTAATAAAGTGTCCAACTTTCCCACAATTGAAGCATTTAAATGTCAACTTCCCATTTTTATCTCCTGATCTTTTGAACAAAAAGGGCTTCCTCCTTATCTGCGTCTGCATCAAAGCTTATCACAAGTTCTTTATTTTTCAGTTTCTTTGTGGCTTTGAATGTGTTTGCTCCTTTTGATAGAATATCAACTTGAATCCCCATTTTATATTTTGTGAGTAACCCATGTTACTCAACCATGGTTAGCTTATCCAAGTTCTTCATTTCCTGTTTTGCAGGGACTTTAGGATTTAATCTTTTAGGGAGATACCTTAATAATATCTTTTGAACAATTATAGGTTCATCTGTGTTTTCTCCAAGACCTCATATAATATTGACTACATCATCAACTCATTGAAGGTATTATGCAATGTCCTCTTCTTTTGACATTTTGAGGCCTTCAAGTTCCCTTCTATGGGATTAATTTTTTTCATTTTTCACTTTAGTGTATCCTTTGTAAATGGTCTTCAATTTGTCCCATATGTCTTTGGCAGATTGACAATGCATTACTTTTACAAGCTCTAGCTCAGTTAGTCTACATAAAATTGCACTTTTTTCTTTTGCATTGTTCTCATATGCTTTCTTACCTACTACTATACCCATTCACGACGGCTTTCTAGACATCATATCCCAAGGAACTTATAAAGGTATCCATAGTGGAGCTTTTTGGGGGGAAAGTCCATTAGATTTAGCCATGTGTGTTATTTTGATCTTCATTCTAGTTGGTTAGACTAGTTGAAAGAGTTGGCACTGATACCAATTGTTGAGCTCATGGTTATGCTAAGAGAAGAGGGTAGAATCAGCATAACTATTACTTTTTCAAACTTTAACTTTATTAATTACAACTACAACCACTAGTCAAAAGTAAAGAATACAATAACACAATTTCTACAGCAATATGTTTAATTTATATAAATAATCTCTTTACAATGTTAAGGGCACCAATCCCTCATTCGATTCATGAACACCACCTCACTAGAGGGACCAACCCCTCATTCACTTTAGAGACACCACCCCCTCAATCAAATTTGCACCTTCACAAGAAAACTAGTTAACTTATCATTTAAAATTGATGCAATCAATCTTCTTCTTCAAGTTACTATTATGGAGCTCTTCATTTCATATTTCAATCTATCAAAACTCGAATTGCAAAACTTCTCACAAGTCTTGTCATAAACTTTTTACAGTCCTCTCCTTAAGTCTGCAAAAAACTCTCTTATCAAAGACTTCCTTTAAGTCTCGTGCGTTCTCTATTCTTCTTGATCTGCACACAAAGATATCATACATGCACTTTTAGCTTTCAATTTGTCTATGTACATCTTCATGTTTATTTAAAGAGACATATCGCACCTCTTGTAATTACGTCGAGAGGCGTTCTTACAATGGGAGCACAAACTGAATTCCCAGCACAGGCATATTCTCAGGAATATTTTGTGTACGTAAAAAAGATTGAGGAGCAGTTACATTTCTCAAAATGCCAAATGGCATTGATAAAAGCTAAAAATAAAAAAAGATTTGGTGGGAGTTACAAAAAAATAAATTACAAAAAGAAAAAAAACTTCAAAAATGCCAAATGGCATTAGGAAAATCCAAAAATAAAATTAAATTAAAATATAAGGACATAAAAGGTCGAAAATAGAAGAGTGCCAAATGACATTTGAAGAAAACTAATTTTTGAAAAAAAAATTGCATGCTTTTTCGGATTTGGAGAGACAAGCATGCAAAGAGGAATTTGAAGAGACAAGCATGCAAAGAGGAATTTGAAGAGAAAGGCATGCAAAGAGGCATCCTTTGAGGAAGATGAGGAGATGCTCTCAAATTATAAAGAGTTCTTCCCTCATTTAATTTGTTATTTTGCATAGTAGTGAGAGCTTTGGAGGAGAATTGAAGAGATAGTTTTGGAGGAGATTTAAAGGTGAAATATTTATTTATTTAATTACTTTGTTTTTGTATATAGTTTAAATATTTAGATTTATATTTAGATTTAGGTTTAATATTTATAATATTGTCATTTAGATTTAGATTTAGTCTATATTTCTTTAATTGCTTTGTTTTTGTATATAGTTTAAATGTTTAGATTTGCTTTAAATATTTAGATTTAGATTTAATATTTAGATTTAGATTTAGGTTTAATATTTACATACTTTTTAATATTTTAAAATATAGAGAGCAATATTGTCATTTATATTTAGATTTAGTCTATAATGTTTTAATGTTTTTATTTATTTTTTAATGTTTTAGATATATTTTATATATTAATAAATTAGATTTACTTTTTAATGTTTTAGATTTACTTTATAATTATTAATTTTAATTTATAATGTTTTTATTTGTTGCCATATTTTCAAAAAATTCAATATATTACATTTATTATTTAAATATTACCTTTTTGATTTAAATATCATTTTTTAATATTTTAATTTTAAAAAAAACTTCAAAAATGTCAAATGACATTAGAAAAATCCGAAAATAAAAAAAATCAAAATATAAGGCCATAAAAGGCTGAAAATAAAGGAGTGCAAAATGGCATTTGAAGATAATTAAATTTTTTTTAAAAATTTGCATGTTTTTTCAGATTTGGATAGGAATTTGGAGAGACAAGCATGCAAAGATGAATTTGAAGAGCCTTTCATATTTATTTATTTAATTACTTTGATTTTATAAACTTCAAAAATGCCAAATGGCATTAGAAAAATCCAAAATAAAAATAGAAATAGAACTATAAGACCTTAAAAGGCCGAAAATAAAGGAGTGCCAAATGACATTTGAAGAAAATTAATTTTTTAAAAAAATTTGCATGCTTTTTCGGATTTAGAGAGGAATTTGGAGAGACAAGCATGCAAAGAGGAATTTGAAG
>MU226991.1:1106871-1133898 GCA_018584345.1 Thuja plicata
CGCCGAGAGTAATCCTTCTCGAGGCGCCTATTTTAATCATCCCTAATCCACACGAAAAATAGGCACACTCGAGAAGGATTACTCTCGGCGTATTATATATATATATAAGCTAGTTTTAATCTTCTTTTGACAAACACACAAACTTCTTGATAATCGCACCTTTTGTAATTATGCCGAGAGGTGTAACCCTACAGTGGCACCATTCCTATAGGAGGTCATCAAAATTAACGGTGTAAACAAAAAGAAATGGTTTCATATTCTATTCGTTGGATTGCCACATATACACAATTAATAGGAGGTCATCAAAAGTAACAGTGTAAACAAAAAGAAATGTTTCATATTCCATGCGTTGAATTGCCACATACACAATTAATTGCATTTAATGAGCGTCGCGTGCCTTCAGAATACAAAACAGTTACAGATAACGAAAGACTTAATAACTTATACCTTGCTTCTATAGAATGCCTGAATTTAGCATTCAATTTAATGCTCAAACTTATTCAGCTTTGGCATTTGAAGCAATGAAAATGGTAGGAATGAAATTTGCAGCGGGCATCACCATAGCTATGTTATTTGCAGCTGCTGAAGGTGCTCAATTTCGCCAACATCTTGGCACAAGTTCCAGGTATTTTATCTATCCTCTAGTTGTTGTTTTTTTTCAGTTCTTATTGAAATTTTATCCAGTAAAATGGGTTTGAAATCATTTCCATAAGTTTTTATAAACGTTAATAATTGTTTTCAATGATGGATCACCAGGTTGGTTAAGGAAAATGCAGTAAAAAAGTACTAGTCATTGACATTCATAGCTCTATTTTGAAATCCAAAACTTCCAACGTAGGTTTTGGAAATGAAAAACATTTTACTTAGGTACTTATCAGAGGCTTTGCTAATAGAATACAGAGCAAAATGGAAATTGATGAAGAACACATAAAGCAATGCGTGAAATGGAGAGCTCGTTTCAGAACAAAAGTCATTTTCTGGTTTAGAAATTTTATACAACTCACAGGCAGGACACCATTGTGCCTGTGTTGTGCATGATGTTTCCAGCGCAATGCAAATCAGAGGAAGAAGTGAAACAATGGGATAGACAATTTGTCAATGTTGGAGAGAGGGAGAGGAGAGGGTTTGGAGTGTGTAAAGGTGTTGGAGGAGAAGAAGAATTTGGGGCAGAAAAACGTTGGTATAGAATTTGGCATTATAAAGGCACAGAGAAGGCAGAAAAACGTTGGTATAGAAAGTTTTCATATTTAATTATCATTATTATATGAATCAATATTTAATTATTTTTAATAGTGTGAATATTTTTCATAAATCTATATCCAATCACAAAATTATTGATGATTCTATTTTTTTAATTTGGCAATTGTAAATCTCAAAAATCAATTATAAAATTAATTTATTCTAAAAAATTGATTCATTTTAAAAAAAATTTAAAAACAAATTTAACTTTATTATAGAATTTGGAAAAGGAAAAAAAAAAGAGAAAATAGAATATAACAATTTTCTTTAATATCTAAAAAAATAGAAATATTTATTAAAATCAAGATTTTAGCTTTAAATTTATATTAAAATTGTTGATGATTCATTTAAAAAATTTAAAAATATAGAATTTAGTGTAATTATAGAATTTCAATGGATTTGCATGCAATAGAAATATTGTTTAAATATCTAGAAAAATATAGAAAGAATTCATTAATACATAGATTTTAGTTAAAATATTGAAAGATTCCATTTAAAATCTAGATTTTGGTTTTAAAATTATTGATGATTCATTTAAAAATAAATAAAACCTAGATTTCAGTTTATTTATAGAATTTGAATTGATTTGCATGCAAAAATATAAAAGTAAAATAGTAATTTTTCTTAGATATCTAGATTTTTTTTTCAATTTTACAACTAAAAGGATATAATATCTTCTATAATGCCTAGACAATCTAAGTTTAACTTTAGTTTAAATTTATTAATAATATATTTTATATAAATAAGTATAATAGAAAATGGAAATTTTAAATTACTATTTGACAGGACTCGAATTAAGACTAAAATTATGGTTAGGATCCAATTATGGTTAGGGTCCAATTAAAAGGTTCAATTTAGATCAAGTTAATATATCAATTAGGGTTAGAATTCAATTAGGATAAGAGTTAACATAAAGATTATGTTTTAATTATTTTTAGAGTTTAATCAAAGTTTTATTAGATACCATTTTATTCAATTAAGTTTAGGGTTGGATTTTAATTGGATTTATGATTAGGATAAGGACTTAATAAGGGTAGGGGCTTAATTAGAATTGAGCCTAGAGTTAGGATTATGGTAAGTGCTTGTAGGATCAAATTTAGGTTAAGTTTCTTCAATAAGGCTAAATCAAATTGTAATTATATTTTTTACCCTTAGTTCTCTAACCCAATTTATACCTCAAACCATAAACCTATCCTTATTTCAATTCAATCCTTAGCCCAATTTCTACCACTTAACCTAGCCCTAATCCTAACCTTAACTTGAACCCTAACCCTAACCTTAACTTTAATCATAATCATAACCCACATTCTCAAATTTTATTACTAAATAGGCCAAGAATACAACTACATGTAATTATACATTAAACCTTAAAAACTTAACCCTAATGATGATGTAAGAGAATACCCTAATCCTAATCATGAAGTAAACCCCAACCCTAAACATAACTCTAACCATAACCCTAAACTTAAACACCATCCATAATCCTAACTCTAACCCTAACTATAACCCAAATCCCTACCCTAACCATAATCTAAACTAGAAACCTAAGACCTAACACCAACCATAGTCCTAACCCTAAACTCTCTAACAATACTCCTAACCCCAACCATAACCAAAACCATAACCCTAAAACAATGATGAAAACCCTAAGCCTAACTATAGTTATAACCATAATCCTAAACCCTGAACCCAACCCTAGCCGTAATCATAATCCCAACCCTAACCCTAGCCATAACTCAAACCTTAACCCTGACCATAGTATAAACATTGACCCTAACCAAAATCTAAACCATAACACAAAACCATAACTATAATCCCAAACCCATTCTATATCCTAGCCTGACCCTAGCCTTAAACCTAAGAACCATGATGAAAACCCTAAACCTAAACAAAATTCTAGTCATAACCATAACCCTAAACTCTAATTCTAACCTTAATCCTAATAATGATAATAATCTTGACCTTAACCATGATCACAACTCAAACCCTAACGCTAACCATGGTATAAACCCTAACCTTAAAAAAGTCTAAACTATAATCCTAACCCATAACCCTGCCAATAATATTAACCCTAACCCCAACCCTAATCTTAAATCTCTTCCTAGCCATATGTCAAACCATAGACCCAACCATTATGTAAACCCTAACTATAACCATAATCCCAATCCTAATGCTGAATCCTAACCATAATCGTAATTGTAACTATTATCCTAACCTTAACCCTATTCCAAATGTTAATCCAAACCTTGACCCTAAAACTAAACATTATGTAAGCCCTAAAACTAACCATAATTTTAACCATAAACCTACATCCTAACCCTAACTATAATCTTAACTCTAACCCTAACTATAACCTAAACCCTAACCGTAAACCTATCCCTAATCCTAACTATTTCTCTAAATTAAGAATAACCCTAAACCTAAATATATTACTAACCCAAAACATAACCCTTATCCTAACCTCATCCCTAAACCCTAATTGTAGACATTACTTGAAACCTCGCACTAACCTTAACTCTACCAAATCCTAATTTGAACATTGATCCTAATCATAATTCTAACGCTAACCCTCCAACCCTCACCCTAACCATACACCAAACCCTAATCATAATTCTAACTCTAATCGTAACCCTAATAGTTATCCTAACCATAATCTCAATGCTAAACCCTAAACCCTAACCTTGAAACCTAATGCAAACACTATACCCTAAACTTGAACCCTAATGCAAACACTAAACCCTAACCTTAACCATAATTATAATCTAAACAAAATCATAACCCAAATATTAAACCCTAACCCTACCAAGTCCTAATCCTAAATCCTAAACACTATTCCTAATTGTAAACCATTATCCTAACCCTGATGATAGTCCTAAATGAAACCATAAAACAAATCATGATGTAAATCCTAACAATAATCTTAACTATAATTGTTTAACTCTAACCCTAATCGTGACCTA
The DNA here is from genome assembly GCA_018584345.1 of Thuja plicata. Taxonomy (NCBI): domain Eukaryota; kingdom Viridiplantae; phylum Streptophyta; class Pinopsida; order Cupressales; family Cupressaceae; genus Thuja; species Thuja plicata. The sequence goes on from MU226991.1 coordinate 1,111,071, forward strand.
ACCCTAACCCTAACCATAATACTAACTATGATGTGAAATACAAAGCCTAACCCTGACCATAATACTAACCATGATGTAAAATTCAAACCCTAACTCTGACCATAATACTAACAATAAACCTAAACATTTTTTTGAACCCTAACCCTAATCAAAACACTAGCTCAAACCATAATACTAACCATGATGTAAACCTTAACCCCGACGATACTCCTAATCTTAAACCTAAGCCCTAATCCTAAATTTAATCAAAACCCCAACCCTAACCATAATACTAACCATGATGTAAAGCCTTAACCTAACCATATCCTTGAACCCTAACCATAATAGGAACCCTTTGTCCATAATGTAAATCTTTTTCCCTAACCATAATCCTAACCTAAACCTTAAACCCTAATCCTACCCTAAACCATAATCCCAGCCCTAACCCAAAACCCTAAACTAAACATTAAACCCTAATCTAAACCCTAATCCTAACGCTAAACCCTAATATTAATTACAACACTATTGATAAACCCTAATACAATTCTAACTCTTACCGTAATTTAAACCATAATCTTAACCCTAAATCCTAACTATAACCATGATCTTAATCCTAGCCCTAACCTAACCCTAATCCTAAGTGTAACCACAATTCTAACCCTAACCCTAATTGTACCTCCAACCTAAAACCTAACCCTAACAATAATTCTAAGCCTTTCCCTAACCATACCCTAAATCCTAACCCTAACCATATCCTAATCCAAACCATAACACTAAACCCTAACCATAATCTTAATTATAACTCTAAGCATAACCCAACCCTAACCCTAACCCTAGGAATTTTTCTAAACTAAGAATGACCCTAAACATAACTATATCACTAATCCAAAGCCTAAACCTAACCCTAAACATATTTCAAATCATAAGCCTAACTCCAACCATAATCCTAACTCTACCCAAACCCTAATATGGACCCTAATCCAAAGCCTAACCCTGATTCTAAGTGTAACCATAATTCTAAACCTAACCCTAATCGTAACTCTAACCTAAATCCTAACCCTAATGATAATTCTAAGCCTTGCCCTAGCCACACCCCAAATTCTAACCCTAACCACAATGTATACCTGAGAACCCTAATCGTAATCCCAAACCTCACTGTAAGCCCTAATCTTAAGCCTAACCTAAACACTCACTCTGGTCCTAGCAATGATGTAAATCCTGATTATATGAAATTCTATTTAATAAAAACATATTACAGAATTATGTATCACCACGATTGCTACTAGCATACATATCATTTATATATAAAATACGTCAAAATATATCGAGACATTTAATTTTTCCATCATTCAACTTTAATAAAAATTAGAAAAATTTAAACACCTTTACATCTCAGCATATTTACGCCGAAGGTGTTTCTATTTTGGAAAGTCTCGGCCTGTTTTCTACGATCAATGGTTGGAAGCGGTCGAGAGCCCAATGACTACCATTGGGAGCTTCTTGGCCGTCCATCCATTAGTTTGGAAACCGTTGCTGACGTAATGAAAACACTTGCCTATTTCCCTCCACTCTATTGGCTTGTGTTCACCGTTTTCAACGAAGGCAATCTCAATTTTATTGTTACCACATACAGAAAACAAAAGCCATAGATAGCTTCTGCACGCAGACGAATCTTTTTGCATAATAGACGGATGATGTCAAGAGAAGCGGAGGCCAACTCGACGATTTTCTCTCCAAATTTATTGCATGTCTCCACTCGAAGAACAATTTGTCCAAATTCTCCACTTTCGTGGTGTTGCTAGGAAATTCCCAATCGAGGTCGAGGCAATATCACCAGTACTACAATATAATTTTCTCAAGATTTCTGCGGTTTGAATCCCACCGTCGAGGTTTCTCACATGGTTCAAATTTAAGTAACCCAATTGGCCATTATACCAAATTCTTCCCCCATTGTACTAAAAATGTAGGCCTCGGATAGATTTGGGCTTGAGTACAGGGCCTCCATTGTACCACTTGCAGAACTTCATCCAGATAATGTGGCTCAAATTTTAGTCCAATATTAGTACTCCATTCGAAAATCCAATTTTGGGCTAGATTACCATTTACTAGAGACTAAAAAATAGAATGGAATTTAACGAGCGTGGAGACAGCAGTATAATGAGAAGATGAAACCAGCAAGCGGTTGTGTCTGATTCTCTATGATTTATTTCTTTCATTTCATTCTCTCTACATTGCATTCTTAATGTGTTTTTGCTAAATTGAAATCTAAAAATCTGAAATGATTTTGACATTGATAACAAGTTATCTATAAATTGCGATCCTATGTTTACTCAACCTCAGAAATGTTAGCCTGTAACACGTTTTTAGTGTTTAAATGACATATTAGGAGAAATAGTTAATTATTTCTCGAGTACAAATTACAGACCAGAAAGAAAGGAGGATGAAATGAGAAAACAATGGGTGTACCTAGAATAGAGAATACAACTGGAAGCTTTGGAACAAGGTATTGTCAACCATGAAAACATATGAGATGTCGTTATAGCTGCTCTGCTAGATACGTATGAAAAATTGCCTCCTAATTTTATTTGGTTGCTTCAATCTATTCCCAAAATGGGTGCTTTGGAATAGGGAATGGACATCTAGACTTGAGAAACTTTGTTGGCATCCTCCCAGCCTGTGCCAAAATGGGAGTGTTAAAACAAGGCCCAAGTAGCCTGCCATCATGTCCACAACATTTGAACTGCAGAACCCTTCAGCAGCGCAAATCCTAATCCAGCACAAAAGCCTTTAGCCTGAATCACTAGGCTGATAAATGTAAGAATAAAAACCCGAATAATGAAACTTGTTGAATAAGTTTCATGAAGAGGACCCGTTCACAACACTTGCCTTTTGGAAGACTTGTCGGGTAACAGCACATGCAAAGACGCGACGAAGAGAGAAGGATGTCAAATGAATTATTGAAATCACACGTGTCTTGGCTCCAAGCTGGAAAATGAAATGTTTAAAATAAAGGAGCAAAACGAATGAAATAGTTTTTGCTTTATATGCCATTTTGCTCCTTTTTAGATTTTTTTGTGCTTTCGGCACTAAAAGCGACACCCTATAAATGATTCTTTTTTTAAACACATTTTACATTTACTTTTTACTTAATATTGTGTATTTGTTTTATAATTATACTCTATATTTGTTTATATTTTGTTTTATAGTTTTTATCATATTTCACTTTACATGTAATTGTCACATATAATAATATTTTAAATTAATTTTAAAAGTAAAATTTGTAAAAATTAAAATTATATAAAATAATTTAAGTAACTGATTAAAAATATTACATATGATTATATTATTTAAATATTATTTATTAATTTGAGATGTTATATCCATATTTATTTAAATATTATTTATAAATTTATCAAATATTTCATTACATATAATACATTTAAATAAAATTTAAAGATAAGTTTTAAATTAAATACATTTATTTTAATTTGCTTTTATTTTTTATTATGAAGAAATTTTTTACACATAATATAGTAAAATTAATTTTAAAGATACATTGGATCAAAGCTGGGGGCAAATCACATGGTTAATAAACTCCTCGGCATTATCCAATTACCTATAAACACAATAACAGAGTCCTTGCAGAACATAGCATGAGTATTAGTTGCAATGCATTCAAAAGTAAGAATTATAGAAATTTAAACACTAATCCTTACAATTAAATCATGTTAATTACGTTGAAATCCAACAAAGCGTTCTGAGGTAGAAAATTGTAAATTCGCCGAGCGAGCACCTCGACGAAGTATATCCATGTTGAAGATCCCATCACCAAATTGGCAAAACCAGACCCATTTCATTTTCTCTCAACCATCCACGTAACGAATTATAATTGTCTTGCACATGAGAGGGAAACCGTACTTGTTGAGGGGAACGTTGAGTAGGAGAGGCAATGTCGGTGGTTTGGTAGTGTCATCGTTAGAGCATGTCCATTATGGAGAATACATGAATTACAGCCCCGGATCAACTCCCAACTTCTCGCAATAATTTGTGTAGTAATTTATACATGTGTTGACAATGTCTGGTCTACCACCATTACATTCGTTGGCACCATTGACAGCTTGGATTGTGGCTCTGAATCCCTGTCTAGAAGTGATCGTGGTATGGTAGTTGCTCTGCTTCATCCAATACCGCAGTGCTATTTTGAACGAAATGCAAGGGTCTTGAGCTACCTTCTCTGGTGCATTCAGCCCATCGAACCCAATGTCCTTTCCTATTGGACCATAGTTGAAATTCCTACAACAATCATTTCAATCTCATTAATATGAAGTGGGAAGCCAAAGTAGGCGTTGGTGGCCTGTATGAAACCATCGTAGGAATGGATGAAACTGTCAGAGCCACAATCCAAGTTGTTAATGGTGCCAACAAATGTTATGGTGGTAGACTAGACATCGTCAACACACATATAAATTACTACACAAATTACTGCGAGAAGTTGAGAGTTGATCCAGGCTTCAAATTGAATTGTGGACATGCTCTATTATGGAGAATACATTAATTACGGCCTAGGATTTGGTGCTGGGAATAGAGTAAAATGGCGGGACTACCATGTCATTGAGACATCATGGGAAGCAAGTTGGTTTACTGTGGGTCTATTCATACAAGGAAATTCATGGTTTACTGTGCGTCTATGAACAAAATGTCTTTGTAAAAAATGCTTGACCAAATGCAATTATTATGCATAAATCCACTCTATGCAAACTTTCGACATCCTCCCAACCTATGCCAAAATGGGAGATTTTTAAGAATAGGAAGACTGTTTGGTTTGCACTTTGTCTTTTCCCCTGGCTTAATCTTCATGGTGATCAAGCATGGTTTCATATAGGAATTAGCCAGGCGTCGAGAGCAAATAGGGAGGCTTCGGCCAAAGAATGTGGCAGAAGAAAGACCCACGTTGAACTAAAATTGTGCTACGGACGCCATTGCCTCTGTTCTACCATCTCTACAGTTGGTCCCTATTCCATTCTATCATTTTTCTATCTTTTCTTTTTTTCTGTAAAATTGAATGTGACTTATAAATATATGTTTTTTTGCATTGTTAATATGCTTTTTAACAATCTCACCCTCTACAAATTAATCAATTTTCATTTAGTAGTGTGATATATAGACATTGAAAGAGGGAGGACTATAGGGATAGATAAATATTGAGTGACATAAATACTAGAATGTGTGTCCGAGAGAGAGAGAGAGAGATGTGTCTAGATGAAAAGATAATGTGTGGGGGGGGAGGGAGGGGGCAGGGATATGGATAGAAAGAGGGAGAGTTGCAGAAGGAAGAGCAAGAGATAGCGTAAGGAGATAGAGAGAGGAGTGGAGATGGAGATTGAGAAGAAGAGGGATATGGAGAGGAGAGAGAAAGAGATAGAGGAGGGGGAGAATGCAAATGGAAGATGAAAATATATAAAGAGAGAATGAGAGATATAAAGATAAAGTAGAAAGTGATAGAGATAGAGGTAGAAACGGGGAAATATATAGGGATAGAGAGTGATAGAGAGGGAAACATAGAAAGGGAGAGATAGAGAGGAAGAGATTAAAAGACATATAGATGGTATAAGGAGATCTAGAGAGGATGAGAGTAAGTGACAAAGGAAGGGACAAATACTTAAATGACCTTTCCATAACTCTACGGTGTTCCCATTGCACACCAAGGTGTGATTGCTAGTTTATATATAGATTATATGTATGCTAGTTTTAATCTTCTTTTGACAAACACACAAACTTCTTGATAATCACACCTTTTGGTATCGAGAGGTGCTTTTAAATCCTCATAGTGTATCAACCAAATGAAATAATAATAATATACGTTTGTTTAAAAATCCGATCACCATGGAATCGCACCTCTTCTTAAAATAATAGTCAAACGTTGCATAGTGAAGAACGCTAGGAATTAGTTTATTGTTTATACTCACCCTTGTTTAACTGGTCTCCTTGCAATCTTTTTGGACTATCCATCTTAATGCTTGTATTCGATTCATAACGCTGGGACTGCTCTTTTAACAAACCGATTATGCTTCAAATTAATGAATCGACCACCATCTCATGCTGAGTCGACTATAGTGTGTGGAGCCGTTGTTAGATTCATGAACTCGCTGATCATAATGATATGTCATTCTGCTGCACATTTATGTTTGGCTTTTTTGTTCGTTCTAATTATCATCCGATGCTTTGTCATTTGTCTCCAGAATACTGCTGAAGTATCATACTGCATACTCAACAATGTAATCGTTGCTTTGTTAAGTCTGCTGACGTACTAATTAGTTCGTTGTATAATAGTCAAGGAGATAGCTCCATATATTGATCATTGTGCCGGTTCAATGTGATCGATGATATTCTTCGTACTTCAATACATAACCGGCCTTTATGACTATAACCCTAAACTTGCTTATTATACTTTGGTTTGCTATTGATCGTTAATCTTGTTTATTCACTTGACGTGACATCAATGACAAACTCTCAACAGTGCCACCCCCTTTTTGGACGTCTTTTTGTTTGCCTTTGTTTGCCCTTTTGTTTGGCTTTGCTTTGTTTTTCCTTGTGTTTGGTATTTCCTTCCTTATATGTGATTGCGTGAGTTGAGATCCTAAACTTAGGGGCTTTTTCTCTAGAACTTTAACATCCTCCCTCTCTCCCTCTTTATTGTGAATATGACCATAAATTTGTATTCCCGCTAAATGGGCAATAAATGTAGTGTCGTAATATATAACCCCTTACAATTTTACACTCCTTTTTGGGCTCTTGTCATAGTGCATCTCTTCATAACTTTTTCCAAGCCTATTTCTAGCCCCTTCACTGCCAAACTAGTCATATGTTCATAAGATGATCAAATATTGTGTTTCGAGCTGTGTATACCACATCTACCACCCTAGTCCTAGTGGACTAGAACACTAGGTAGCCTAATCCTGGTAGACTATGGCACTAGGCACCATAGTCACCCCAAATTGGGTCCAAATTTGAATCTTTCAACATGTTAATTCCCACCAGTTGCTATTTGATCTCGATATTTCAATATGACCATTGGACGTCGGCTTAATTTGTGAAATACCTTGGAAACCCTATACAAGAGCATCTTTTCTAATTCATTTCACATCCTACTATTCCTAATCACTTCCTAGAGCAAGCATTATGAACAAATTATTCAAATATGAATATTATGGAGCAACAAGTTACAACAATCTTCATGCAAAGGAGCTTTCGTTATTTATCTTGTTTTGTAGTGTCATGTGGTTGCATCAACACTTGAGGATCCTATCCAAAGAGCATTGCATCCATCAACATTATCAAGCTTGAGGTATGATTTTGTCAATTCAGCATTTAACTTCAGATTTAGCCTTTGCCCTGCAAGGGTAAGCCCTCTTTCTAATCATCATCATTGTAGGGGACGTTAGTTCCTACCTGAGGTTTGACTAAGGCAAGCCCCTATACAGCCCAACAACATTTTCTATCTTCTTGTGTCTAAGAACTTAGATCTAAAGGATTGTAGATTCAAAAAGTGCAAATTGAAACGAAGATATTCAAACTTTGAAAGAGCGGACAACCCTGGACGTTGTGGCTTAGCCACATAGCCGGACACTTATTTAATGAAATTTCAAGGGAATGAGCAATACAACATCCTGATTCGGAATCTGGTTTTGATATCTGTATCAGACACCTTCAGGACTAAGTCACCTAGCCACATAATCTCACATTTTCAGGTCTAGATTTTGATGACAGGTTCCTTTTTTATTCCCTTTTTCAGATCTATACTCAAAGATTGCATATATGTTATGTAGCTTACTGCTTATGCTAATTATTGTCAAATTTACATCATTTTAACCTAGTTCTCAAATCTTTAATCCAAAGCATATTCAGTTATTCAAATCAAAACAAAAGAATAATCTAATCGTTGTGCCTAACTTTTTCCAATAGGCCTGAAGTAGGGCCTATTGATTATTCTTTAATGTATGTTAAATGAATGGGCTTAATTCCTAGTTTCAACTAGTGAACCCCATTCCACTACTCTACAATATCATATCAAGCATAAAGATCAATTAAATTCAGAGAAGACAATCAAGAATGCATCATGCAAACAAGAGTTTGTTGGTATTTAACACTCTCCTATAGGTCTCCATAATCCCCCTTAACTGAAATAGGGCCAGTCGGAATGGTAAGTAAGCTGAAGCTCAAAGTTCATTTTCCCCATTCCACCAGTCTACAATATCTTAATTAAATTCATAGAAGACAATCGAGAATGCATCATGCAATGGCATTTAACATTCTCCTATAGGGCTCCATAATCCCCCTTAACTGAAATAGGGTCAAACTGATTGGTAAGTAAGCTGAAGCTCAAAATTCATTTTCCCCATTCTACTCGTGCATCTAATTATGAAAACTAGTAAGACAATAACAGAAAAAACATACGCTTACCAAAGCCATAGCAACTAGTAAAATGAACATGAACAAAAATAAAGGGGACATTTTTATACTCAATACAAGAATGTGTAATCCAATGTCATATACCTGCATATGACAATTGGTGGAATAGCATGTGAATAAGTGCACTGAAATGCATGTTTAAATTAAAAAATGGTTGAGCCATCCCACTGCCCTAAGAACGGACATAAATGGATATTAAAAGTCTTTGAAACTTGTCTGTAATCCAAACACCGAACCATACCATGGAGAAGATTCTTTATTGCAGAAAAATACTTGTCTAAAGCAAATTATTTTATTCACTTCGGAGTCTGAACTGTAAGTTGCAAAATCTCGAAATCTCTATCAATACTGCCTTTCAACAAACCAACAGCAACAAAATATATCAACTCCAAATGGGTTTTCTTGTCACTTACTTCCTTTCGAATCATTTAAATTAAAATGTTAAAAGCTTGAAGAGGCTTGGCAAACTATCAATGAAAATTGCATTCTCCAGTCTTTTAGGAAATAGCTTAGGCTAACTACGTTGTTCAATGTATGAGCCAGAAATTCCAGAGGTTCCAAGAAGTGTAACCTGACAACCAAAAATTGGCAACCCCAGTTCATAAAGCAGCATAAACTAGAACTAATAATCAATGAAATACAAAAATAACAGCAATCAGGTGAGCATTGACAACTTAGTGCATCATCAACATGAAATTTGGCATCTCATATTAATTCCAACACTAATTAATGGTACACCTGAAGAAAAATGCCAGAATCCTCCTCACAATAAACTGTTGGTAAATTTTATTTACCTTTCCCCACTTGGAATCAAGCCCAGCACATCGCATCTTTATGTGAATCATACTTGTGCCTAGCTCATTTTCAACTTTCTTTCTCAAGTAAGTTTCTTCAAGGCCAAATGCATCCAAGTAATTGCTGTAACGTTTATATGCAGCCTGTAAAGCACCTTGAAGTTCATCTGGTAAGGGTCTCACATTCTGCACAAGAAGGTCTCTTCTGATAAGGAATATGATAACATATTTTCATGCTGCACAGGAACGTTGGAAACAACTCCAGACTAGGATGCATGCTTATCAGATTGTAAGCCATGGTAAATTTACAGAGTATTCTTTAAATGTTGACATATCTGATCAGCCAAACCTTGACAATGATAATGTTCAATTTGAAAATTGTGCATATATTTTCTGAACGTGTATTTACATTATATTCTAGTTTTGTTTTTACAACATCTGCATGTTTCTACCATGAGTAAACATTTTCAAATTTTAATCTCAACGATGAGATGTACTTAAACAAGTATATAAAAATAAAAAAAATGTAGAAAGACGATACAAACCTCGCCTGTAGACCCACTTATATCATCTATTTCCATTCTCAAGGATTCTAAAACTCCAGAGAAGTGCACCACTGCCTCTGCAGCATACCATGCATTGGCCAAAGCTTCTTTTCCAGACTTATCATCTGTTTCTTTTGACAAAGCATCCAGAACAATAGACTTAAGAGATTCTTCAAGCTCACCCCAATCTGAAGCCAATACATCCTTGAGTGCCCTCTTAACATCAGGGTCTGTTACTGGAGGAAACACACTAATGACAGAACTAAATGCCCGTACAGGAGTTCTGACAGAAATTGGAAGCCTGCATTTCATATCTGCAAAGGATTATTAGTTCCTTCAACATAGTTTACAAAGACAGTCTGCTACTTACCATATCCAATAACAGATATGAACTTCCAAATTGTAAACAAAAGTCTGGATCAATTGGGCTCCTGGCTATAATGTGACATAATCAATAACCATTTATTGAATAATAAGTATGCATTCTAATCAAAGTTCTGTAAACAAACTATGGAAGGCTTGCCTCTTAACTTCTGTCAATTTGGTAGGAAAGATGTCTCGACATTGCACTGGATATTAAGAATATAAAAAATGTAATTGTCGAGCTCTAGAGGTTGGTTTTAGCCAAAAATAAATATTCCAGTTTGTTTGACACCATTTCTAGGGATGCTTGGTAAATAGATATTTTTGAGCTCTACAATCTGAAAAAGAGGGGCTCAAACAGCCTCTGAGAGTAAAAGATATGGTGTCTGGAAGTTGGGCTGCCACATACAAGTACATTCATTGCACATAAATGAGCTTCAAAGGGGAGTTACATTTGTTGACCAGCTTATAATGTGTGTTATGGCACACCATCAAGCATCTTTGAATGGAGAGAGTGGAGTCAAAATTGAGCACCCAGGTTAATGAATGAATTATGACGTGTATAGAAAAGGGAAGGAATATATTAGTTTTAGTCTGTGGACTCATCTTGGAATCTGAGAGTTGGATTTCTAACAAGGGATTTGAGTGCTATCTTTTGGGTGGTTTTAGTTAATGGTTTCTTAGTTACCATTTAATGATTTCATATATTGTGTCTCCCCTAATTATTGGGTGCTTTCGATAAAGGTTTGGTAGTAATTTTTGTAGCTGTTGTTACATTAGCAAATTACTCTAGGTCTCTTGATGGTGATACTCAAATAAAGAAAGACTCTACGAGTGTATTGTAATATTTGATTACTAAATACTACATTTTCTTTTGAGAGGGGAGTTTTCTTCCGAAAGGATTTTCTCCATGTAAGTCATTGTGGTATGGTATATTGTTTTTAACTTTGTGCTTATTTCCGTATAAGATTTGTTACAAGTAAATCTAAAGTGTTTGTTATTTTAAAGAGTTCAAGGCTCTTGTGGAGAATTCGACTAGTGGAAAGATTAAAATTTTGAGGATCGATGATAACGAATTTTGAGGATCGATGATAACTCTCAACAAAACGGAGGTGTAGAAAGAATGAGCAATACATTGATGGAGAAGGCTAGGAGCATGCTTAGTGGAACCAACATAGAACAAAAGTAATTGCCACAATTTTTTAGCGAGTTAATAGATTTGCTACATCAAGTCTTGTTGAGAATACACTTATGAATCTAGGTTTGAGGAAAACACCTTTATTACATCCTCAAGTCTTTGGTTGTGATGCATATGCACATGTTTGGAGAGAAGCAACCTAAGTTGGAGAACATAGCTATAAAATGAATCTACATTGACTATAGGGTTGGTGTGAAAGTATACATGATTTGAGATCCTCTAGCCAAAAAAATATGTATAATTATTATCTTTAGAGAATTTAAACATTTTTCCACAATATTGCAGTCAAAGAGGGATGTGGTTCAACTACCCCCAAAGACTAGGGACGCCCATGAAAAACCTAAAGAAAAGGAAAGCTTAAATAGTTCAAAGACTCTAAAGAAAAGATAAAACCTTCGACTCAATCATTGAGGAAGTCCACTCCTCAAAGATAGCAACCAAACAAGTATATTCCCAATGATTGAAGATATATTTTTGCACTGATTACTATGGACATTTTATGTTGCCCTTGCATTGCCCACTGATTATAATTAATATGAGAGATCAAAATGGGCCAATCATGCTCAAAATATGCATGTTGTTGGTGTATTGCTTCCGCTTTAGTTAGTTGCCCAAATTGAAAAACCCTAAAATTGGCTAAGTGTTGAAAGTTGTCTGAGATTCGGAGTATCGAGACATCCATTCTAGCATGCATTTCCTAAAGCCTTGTGAAATTGCCTAAGTGTTGAAATTGTTGGCTTTCTGAATTGTCGGGGATTTTGTTCATTCCTACCATTCCCTTAACCTTTCTGATCTCTAAAGTCTGAAAATTATTTTTGCTAAGTCTTGTATTTGTTGATCCTTCAAATTGTCAAGGTTTCCTTAGCGCTCAGACCTTTCATTCACCATCCTTGATCCTTAAAGTCTGAAACCTAAAGGTGGCTAAGTGTCAACTTTCTCAACCTCTCGAACTTTCAAGCCTTCCCTTACATGTGTACCGTTCATTAAGCATCCTTTATCCCTGAATTTTGAAGGCTAGGTAGAGCCTAACTGTAGTTCTGTCAAAGTTTTAAAGATAGGCATCCCCTCATACCATCTTTTTAGTCTTTTCCATCTTTGAAGCTTGAAAGTTAGTTTTTCCTAAGTGTTTTGTTTATCAACCTTTTGGATTGTCATGGTTTCTCTTGCTTTCTTACCGTTATTTATCATTTTCGAGTGTTGAAGCCCAAAAGTCTTCTAAAAAACCTAAGGCTTTTGCATTTTGTTGGACTTCCATCCTTCCTCATACATCCATCCCTTGGTACCTATTCCCCCAACTCCCCAATCCCTTGACACTCCAATCCTCAGCTTGTCAAGCTTCTTCATGCCTTCATCCCTGTTGGACTTTTTGTCTTGAGCATGCTTCCCCTTAAGTTCTGATTCCTTGACATTCCCTTAATCTGTTTCGAAAATTTTGTCTTTTGGGCTTTCAGCCATTCTCCTTTCCGGCATCCTTTTTGGTGCAGGGGCACCACCTCCCCCTTCAAATTTTATATTATTTAATGCTATGGGTCATTTGACAAGTCATGTGACCATGCCTAGAAAGGATAAATTGGTTTATTTGCATTGTAATGAATCCACAAAGGATTTTATGGCATTTGTAACCGAATGGGAATACCAAGAGTCGGAGGGTAGATGAACGGTTTGTAACCATCGAGAGTTGTCTTTAAATAGACATTATGGTAATCAAACAAAATATCCTGGGAAGAATTAGTTACGTGAGTTAGTGAGAGAAGATTAGAAGAGAAAATCCAAAAATGGCTCCCTGGCGGCAGCCAGAGAGCCATTCATTTGTAATTGCAAATATTAAATCATTGAAGTTTATTGTTAAAGAGTTGTCCTTGAATCGTGACCTCTAATGCCACTGAGTCTTTTTCGTTATTTTACAATGTTGATATCTTATGCATTCGGTCTCATATTTCTGTATTAACTGGTCATTAGGATGTTTCTAAGTTTTCGGGTTTTAGAGTTTAACAGAGAAATGTATCCAGCTCTTGAAAGATCGACATTACATTGTCCATGTTGGTTTATATTCGGGTTTTATTGAAAGTATTTGATAATGGAAGGAATCGGGTTCTGAGTCTGTTTGTTTATGGCTCGTGTTCTGCTTATTAACAGTCCTGATTGGATGGGGAAGCAGTTTCAATAGGCAGAGAATTGCGTGTAAAAGCCGAGCGTTGATTCTTGAACGATTACTATATTATCATATGCTTCGGTTTTGTTGTTTAATGAATCGGGTTCCTCCACAGTCCCAATCTGGAGAAATGGAGGTCGTACTGTTTAACAACGAATGTATTTCGAATCCTATTGTTAATCCATGGATGTATTCGAGTCTGCATCAGTTTTCAAGAACCGTTACACCAGCTAGTGATGATTTTGAATAATGATAGCGGGAAGTTATTAAAATGAAAGATGCCCGCGTGGAAACCATGCAATGACAATCGTGTTCGAAGGATATTGACGACCCTTCAAAGAAGATGACAGCCGAAGATCATCGAGTGCAGACCCGTGTGCGACTCGGCCATTGGAATGGAAAGAGAAAGGTGGCGAACATATTCCTGTATGCATGTTGTGCTGCGACAGACCCGCATGGTAAAGTATAGGTAGCGCACAAAGAATCAGTAAGGTGATGTGGTTTTGGTGAGCTTTATTCATTGGTAATAATGGAAGGTAATATAAAGTTGGTGCATTATTATATGAAGTTGACAATATTATTGATTATTGGAATACCGAGAGCCTCTAATTCGATGTTTTCAAAGAAAGATAATAAGGTACATGCAGATTAAAGATAAGATGCAGATTTTAATGACTACCATCAATGCCCTCTGCATCACTTTCCCATCCATCCTCGGAAGTCAAAAACTTCGTCTTTCTTTGTTTGACATCATAACACCATACTAACGTCATCCATCCCAAGCAATCCCAATCAATGTTAACGTCATCTAATTTCTGACATTGCTGTCCCTTCGGAGTCTCAAAATATCTCATCTCGCTTTTCATGGCAGGAAGTTGGAAAAGGGCTCGATTGCCCAATGTCCAATGGATTAGTGTTTCATCAAGATATCAGAGATGGACGTACCCATACCCTCGGTCGGACAGTTATGCAAAGCAAAGGAATCCTGCCAGGCTAATGGTCCGACAAGGTGAGCTTTAAGGTTTTTGTCAAGGCATCAAAAAAATTTATGTTCCTAAGCAATGGCTGAATAGTCTTATGTTCCTAAGCTATGGCTGAATAGTCCGCCAAAAGCAACGAGGCTGATCCAGAAGACATTTTTTCTTCCATCTCCCACTCGGCAACAATGTTAACTTTCCTGCAATACTTGCAACTACTAGACTTTGATTTGCAAGAGCTCAAGAGAGGCTTTAAATACATTTTGGCACATATCCGAGGAATGCAGGTCACATTTTGTAGCAGTTTTTGTGGCTGTTTTCTTTGTTTTTTACACTCAAACCCACAAATCATTAACGCCCGGGAATCATACAGGTCTGGAGAATGTTCTATCATGCCTCCCAGTCACACAAATCAGACTTAGGACATGTTCTTGGAAAGCATTAAAAAGGGTTGTGGTCAGAGTTTCCTTCCGCACCATGCCCTTTTGACAACTTGCATGCCTTCCTTTGAGTGGATATCACTTAGATTTATTTTCATTCGTAATAAATCTTCCTTCTCAACTTCTCTTCAAAGACTTGCATCCTCTGCAACTTTGCTTCTATAAACAGACTCAATACCTCTGAATCAATACATTTACCTTGTTTTCACCTTCTCTCACTTTCTGTATGTTGTGTAATCTCTTCTTACCTTCATATGTGAATGGATTTACTACTTTTTCTGGATATGTATGCTACGTAGTAATGATTTGTGGAAACTGTGTGTGGATATACTCTTCACTTTAGTTACGGTTGAATCCTTACCTCCATATCTGTCTGTGAGGGCTTCTATATCTGTCTGTGAGGGCTGCTAAATGGACTCTATGTGAATTTTGGTGGTTTTATTGATTTTATGTTTGTTATGGGTGATGAGGAATCTCATTTAAAACGAGGTGCATCACCTCTTTTCCTTTTCTGCCTTCCTTCTATCCCTTTTTCCTGGCAAATTGGTAGAATAGGATTAGTTTTTAGGTTTAATCTAGGTTTAGAAAGTAGCCAACCTTATCTAGAGGTCTCATCTCAACTGCAAGTGTCCCACACTTGAGATCATTCCCATTGGGTCATTGGATTGTTGAACAACAAGTTCAACAACGGTGCAAATACAAGTGACAACAATTACCAAGAATTGTGAACCTAAGACTGTGAAGAGGAGACTCTAGGTATGGATGATGCAATTCTGAAAAGTAGTCATGGATGAGAAGATGGTTGCATTGAAGAAAATGGCACATGGGATTTAGTATATTTGTTTGATGGACAAAAACCCATTGGATACAAATGGGTGTTCAAAAGAAAGATAAGTTCACATGACAATGTTAAGAAGTGGAAGGCAAGATTGGTTGTGAAGGGATATTCCAAGGTTTGAGGGAACTTGTTATGGTGATAATTTTTCTCTAGTTGCTAAATTGACAACCATTTGCTTCTTATTATCTATTGCAACAACATTTGATCTTCAAGTTAAACAGATGGATGTAAAGACAACTTTCCTCCGTGGTGATTTGAAAGAAGAAATTTAAATGACACAGCCAGAGCCCTACATTGTAAGAGGTAAACAAAAGTTGGTTTGTAAGGTCTTAAACAATCACCAAAGATATGGTACCAAAAACTTGAATCTTTTGTGTTGGGATTGGGCTTTCTTAGATCCAAATTGGATCATTGTATCTATTATAAGATGGACATTGATTGTTTCCTTGTTATGGCATTATTTGTTGATGATATATTGTTTTCCAACAATGAAGTCTGGTTCGCCTGCCTGGGACCCTGGAACTGGTCTGGTTCAAACCAAGTCCCGGTCCAGGACTGATTTGCATGTGGGTTCGGAACTTCGGACAAAGTCTATTCCCAAGCAGGCTGGTTCATCTGGGCCGAACCCAAATCGAATCAGGGCAGACCCAGG
The DNA here is from genome assembly GCA_018584345.1 of Thuja plicata. Classification (NCBI taxonomy): domain Eukaryota; kingdom Viridiplantae; phylum Streptophyta; class Pinopsida; order Cupressales; family Cupressaceae; genus Thuja; species Thuja plicata. Next base: position 1,127,478 of record MU226991.1, read on the forward strand.
CAAACCAAGTGCAAACTGGGCAGAATAAAGCACCAATCTGACCCTTTTTTTGCAAATTAAATTGTTTTTGGAATACAGATTGAGACTTAATTCTGGTCAAACTAGAGTAAATCCCCACCAGAGGCCCCAGCTGATGTTTACTAGTAGTCATGGTAGAGAACGAATGGGAGATGTGATTTCAATCTTTTAATACCTCCCCCCATATGCAACATATGGGGCATCGTTTGCTAAAATGTTTGTGTGGGTTTGATTAGTTGTCAGTATCAGTTTAAAACAACAATTCAATTATGAAAATTAGTATTTGGCCTCAAGAACATTCTTGACTAAGTACATTTCCACTAAGAAACATTCTATAATTTAGTGCAGGAAACAATTATTGCAGAATTTGAATAAGATCTTTAACATTACAAAACAAAATTTGCTGAAGTTATTACATCAAAATTAAACTAGCCCTCAAGATTTCTTCTTGCGAAATTTTTATATCCAATTGCTCATAATAACTCCTGTCTGATTAATTGCAAGCTCTCCATAGTGATAAATTATATTTTAAACATTAAACAATATCTTCAATAGGTGAAGGGAGTTGCATGCTACTCTTTTAACATTTTTCAAGCAGAATGTTAATTACAAGCAAACAAGCTCTCTGTACAGTGAAAAAGCAATAAGTATTTGAGGACTTGGAAAGCGAGAATGTTATTGGTGCAGCTAATCCCATTGGCATTGGTACTATTTGTGAATCAACTAATGTCATTGAACTCAATATTATTATTTTAATATTTTGATGTTGATATGATGCTGTGATTACAAGTTTATGGTGTTTTTGTTGTTTATATGATACTATGTGACATTCTAATCTTAATTCATGCTTTTAAGCTGCATAATATGTGTGTGTGCGTGCGCAACAACCAAATCCATCTAACACAATCATAAAAAAAGCGAGAAAAGTAAATGGAAATGAAACTGAAATAACTAACTTACATTTTCCTATGAACATGAAGAGAAGTTATAATTAACTATCCAAACTAAGTTACTAACTATTTAACTAATTCTCTTAATTATTTTCAATGAAATTAAAACATTAAAGAATATAGAGATTGCTTTAACAAAATTAACTGACAAGGAAGAACCTGTACATGTTGTCACTTTAATTGTTCCTTCCTTAACTTACGTCCATCATGAGCAAAAGAGTATCAAAAGGGGTTTTTACCACCCAACCATGGATCTTTCGATCATGACTAACAATCACCCTTACAACTTCCAGTGGAAGGAGCCTAGCCCTTCCCAGGGGCACACAAGCACGGTTTCCACTTTCTTGCAATCCAAGACTTTGTGTAGAACTCAAAAATGCCAAAGCCAGTTATCCTAAAGACATCCTTGCCTACTAGGAGACCTTCCTAGCTAGACGTTGCACTACTGGTTCTAGTGACTGACGTATACTACCCATAGCATAGTACCACCTTGGCCAAGGTTTTAAAGAGTACAAGCACACACCTTGTGCAGTCAATGTCACCACCAGACTCATTCCATGGACCTCCTAGCCCGATAAACTGGATATCCCCATCTTGATGGCATTAACTTTCTCAAGTATCACATGCTATAGCCTATGTTACCGGATTCACACCTCCTACCTGTACATCCGGATTCGGATTCGTTCAGGCACAGATGCAGAGGGTGGCTGCGCCCAGGAAGTGCGTCCACACCCTATGGATACATCTAGATGCGCTTGACGCATCCACAAGGTGTGGATGTAGTGGGCGCATCCGGATGTCAGCGCCCAAAAAAACATGAAAAAAGATGATTTTTCACTTAAAACATGTGCATTAAAACACTTTTTTATTTATTTTTTCCACAAAACCCTAAAACGGCCCTTTATGAGGTCATTCGTTGTTAAAACATATCATTTTGTGTGCTAATTTTCTCTCTTCTCATTTGGTCTCCATTTTGGCATTTCGAAGGGCAGGTGATTATTTTCTAAGGGGATCGTTCGTGGGGTGCCAGATAGCTTCCACAAAGGAGATCTAAGTGGCTAAAGTAAGCATTTGACCCTATTCTTGAGTCTTTTAATGATTTTTTTTTAGATTTTGATGAGTTTTTTCAAGTTTGGGATGAAATTTTTCAAGTTTTTTTCCAATTTGTTTTTAATGAAACAAAGAAACAAGTTTAGCTCTTTGTTCTAATGTTTTTGTATCTTTATTTTGTGTAATGTCCCCTGATAGGTTTAGACATAATTATTACATATTTAACTTAAATTCTACATTGTATGTCCTAAGATACAATGATTCAGGCTAAGATATTCATAGCAAAAGAATTATTTACTCACTTAATTAGATTAAATTATCTTTATGTAATATTAATAACCCCATATCCAATCTTTTTAATATTCCAGCTTAGTGACGGAAGGAGTAGGTGTTATCCAAGGTGCCTAGAGACCAACTACAATGGGCTCCCTCAAAGTTTACAGGTCCAAGCTCGTATCCTATCGTGGGACTTGCCCTCAAGACTTCCGAGACACTGATCCCTGCCCTATTTTGGGACAGATAGCCATTGCTTGGATTTAGACAAGCCCCTCCTTGGTAACATCACAGATTTCCTTTCTATAAGTCAAATAGTAATAGGATTGGAATATAATTTCTGTATACAGATATTCTAACCAATCATTCTCGAAACATATAATTATGATTTCTCTTCTATTATCACAGATGTATATATGATCTATATATATAATTCTGATTTCTCTTGTATTATAATAGATGTATATATAATAGACATATATTTGTAATTCTAATTTCATACTTATTAACATATAACATATATAAGATAAACCTTATATTTTAATATATTAGATTATTCCGTTATATAGTCCAAGGATATACCCTAGATATATAATTCAGATGCATAATATCTATCTATATATCTGATATTATAATAGATATATATATATATATATGGTACGTATTAGATCATGTAATAGTTCTTATCTATAATAGAATTCAGATATATAATATTATGTCCTCAACATTTAATTCTTACACCACACTTTGCTGTCCACCATGCTTCTGCCATGTAAAGACTCGTTCCTCTTTCATTCTTCCTTTGCAGAGTAACATCCATTTTGTTTGGCTGTCAGACTTGTTGTCAGACGCTGCCTACAATATACTTGCACTTACCCTTTATATACTCCCTATTCCATAATATTATTCGATATATTTTCCGAGCTATAATTCTATCGATGTGTTTTCTATCAACATAGTATTCCTTCCTTCTAAGACCTTTGATCAGAAACAATGTATATATTTCCTCGAATACTACTTGAGTGGTTCAAATCCTATGCTTCTTGCATTCCTTACAAAGGGTGGATTTTTTCGTTATATTATGCTCTGCCGTATATTCCTGCCCTGTCCTTTCTTTGGATTTCGACCCCTACTTATATACTCGTTCATAGGCCCGCGTGTCACGACCCCTCATTGAATTAAGCCGATTAGTATCATTTTATTATCGTCAGCTTATTGTTAGGTATCGCTGACTAGAGTCGTTTACTATTTATTGTTGTCGATTAAGTATGTATACTTAGTATTATTAATTACTATGATATATATTGATCGGTATTGTTAATATTAATATTGCTCAATAAAATAGATTAATTGATTAATATTCTTTTTGCTCATTAAATAAGGAATTTGAATGGATAATTGGTTATATATTTATATTGAAAGAAATCATTAACGATATCATATGTCAATATCAGGTCATGACATTTTGCACTTGTATGCTTGTATTTCTTAGTTTTTTCTAATTTAAATTTATTTAATTTCTTATAATAACAAGAAATCATATTGCAAGAATGACCACTAGTGAAAGTTCAGTGGGTGGGGAAGGAAACGATAAATTCAAAATTGATATAGGATCTCCTTTATGGAGACATACCACAAGAATTTCATAGGTTCCTGGAGGTGGGACATATATTTGGAAGCGTAATTATTGTAATAAACCAAAAAATAGCTCATATTCTCGAGTGAAACTTCACTTTACAGGCCCTACTGGTAAAGGGATGGGAATGTGTCCAGGCCCAGATAATAAGTGCTTGTCTCCCGCACAAATAGCGGGATTTGTAAAAGATCAAGAGGCTGATAAATTTGTTCTAAAGATCAAAACAAAGTGCTTATACTGGTGGAGCCAGAAAGAAGAAAAAAATGAATTTACCCACCGATTTAGTTGCAGCCTCCAAACATTTGTTCTTGCCTATACCGGAAGATGAAGATGAAGTACAAATTACCACCCACAAAAGAGGTCCATTGGACAAGGCATTTAAAATGGAGGCAAGAGACATTGCTGAACAAAAAATTGCATGTTGCCTCTATGCCAATGGTCTTCCTTTCAACTTGGTGAGATCACCATATTGGCGTGAAATGGTGTCGGCAATCAATAGTTCACCGGCTAGTTTCACAAGTCCTAGGTTTGAAAAAGTGTGTACCACCTTGTTGCAAGTCTTGGGTTTGAAAAAGTGTGTACCACCTTGTTGCAGTAGAGAGCTTGAATGCGTGATGTGAAGCCGAATGTGAGAGCTTGAAGTTGTTCAACAATGGTGAAAACCTGCAATAAAAGGATGTGTAGAGAGCAAAAGGAGTGTAGAAATGGTGATATCAACCAAATATGAAAGATAGATAACCGAATATGAAAGATAGATAACAATAAAATACAAGGAAGTAAGATGAAGATCAATAATATGCTCGAACACAATGAGGATACGAAACAGACTCCCCAAATGGTAGTAGAGAGCTTGAATGCGTGATGTGAAGCCAAATGTGAGAGCTTGGAGAGCTTGAAGTTGTTCGACAATGGTGAAAACCTGCAATCAAAGGATGTGTAGAGAGCAAAAGGAGTGTAGAAATGGTGATATCAAAGCTAGAGTAGATTGCCAAAATGAACAAGCTTGTGAGAACATTAAAGAGAGAGAAATGCATGCAAGGAAAGGGTTTATGAAAGGCTTGGATGGAATCCACGCAGGAGAAACCATCATTTCGAGCGTTACGTTCGCAGGGTGGCAAATTCGTAACGCTCTAACGACCCTCCACGCGTCTGCAGATTCGCAGACAAGAGCACGTCGCGTGGACGTCTCTGCGGCGCGCACGTGTCTGAAGACCGTCAAGGCTGCATTGCATGGAATCCAAGATGGATGATGAGTTGGCTGGTGACAAGGATGGCAGGGTGATGGATTTTGTGTCTTAGGCTAAAGCGGACAAAATGCAAAAATGGCACCTTACACAAGGGTGTAAAATTTACACCATTACATAAAAATACACTTATTTTGCATGATTGTGAGACCAAAGTTGAGAATATTAATTATGTAGAAGGTCTGAAATATCTATTAAGTGTGAGTCAATTGTAAGATCAAGGACACACTTTAGTTTTCAATTCGGATTGTTGTGAAATCAGTAAAGATGGTAAATATATTGCTAATGCAAGTAGGGTTGCTAACAATCTGTACATTCTTGATGATGTCAAAAGTGAAAAATGTTGTTTAAGTCAGGCAGATAAAGGTTGGCTATGGCATAGGAGGATGGGACACATGAACTTTGATAGTCTTGTTCAAATAAACAGAAAGGAAACTTTTGAATTCTTGAGGGAGAAGTTGGAAGTGATTTCACTCCATAAATTGTTGTTTTGACTAAGGGGGAGTTTTCATTGTGTACATAAAGAAAGGATGGTTAAAGGGGGGATGAAAATGCAAGGTACTGTCCACCTTTTCTTAATGCACAATTCGGAAGGAAGATGCCCCACTAGGCTCAAAGTTAGTCTCAAGCGCTAAGTGGGACAATGATTCCTTCACTGATTATGATTAAGAATGAAAAGAATTTGAGGGTAATTGAGGTAATTAATAGAATATGTTTAATTTAGTATTAATGCTCATTCTATTATTGTAAGATCAGGTTCGATCTCTTGTGCAGTTTCTTTTTAGAAACTTGCTATTCTTCTCTTTTGCAGTTTCTTATTAGAAACTTGCTATTCTTGTATATTCTCCTGTATTATTTATGAGCGTCTTGCTCATGCTGAATTCATTCAATTCTTTGAAATCAACCATTGCTTTGTTAGCATTGTTTTATGGTATCAGAGCCAGGGATAGAGTTAGTTCGAAAGAGTTTTATAATTTCGTGAGAAATTATCAGTCTCAAATTCTTTTTCGAAATACATTCTATCTCCATCTGTAACTCGTAATACGAGTTACCTGTCGCGTTTTTCTTTGCGTGTAGAAATCGTGCCTGCTGCTAGGTTTCTGCTCTCGTGTCTGGTGAAATTGCGATTGAAGGGATTCGCGACCTTGTGCAAACGTGTTTGGAGATTGCTGAGAACGGGATCTGTTTTCTTTAGAGCTCGAAAGGCCATCTCAGGGCCGCGTCACTGTTGTATGCATCATTTCGCGCGT
>MU226991.1:1146991-1176977 GCA_018584345.1 Thuja plicata
ATATATATATATATATATATATATATATATTAATATACCATTTATTATATATCTCTTTAATATTGAATAAATTAAACTGATAATATTATTCACATTAATATTACCGATTTGTATTGGTTAATATTAATAAAAATGTTCAATTTTATTAATACCGATTTGTATCGGTTATATTAAACAGTATGAGATAATTCTACATTTTATGTGCATATTAATATATATAATATTAATGATGTTATTATTATATATATTAATATACATATTCAAATGTATATTATATTTGATCAAATATTCATTGTTATATTAAACCGATTAGTATCGGTCTTATTAATATACACCGATTGATATCAGTTGTTATGATTACCAATTCATATCGGTTGATTAATATCGGATGTGTTATACCGATTGATATTGTTTAAGTCTAATACCGATCGGGTGTCGATAGAGATGAGACACCGATCGGGGGGAGTAATGAGTCGGTTGAGTATTACCATTTGTAATACCGATCATGTTACTTTAGACAGCAGTTGTATAATACCATTCGTATTACTTAAGTCACCGTATATAATAGGGTTAGTAAATACTGATTTATGTTATTGGTTTCTAATTTATATATTGAAGAGACATAATTATATAGAGTCATGTCTCCTCAAGGAGACATGCCTCTATATCATTATATCTCTTATATTTATACTCATTTGCTGGTTGATGAGAAACAAGTATATAGAACACATGCAAGTTTCATTCATACAGCATAATATTTTATATATATATATATATATATATAGAACACAATGCAAGTTTCATTCATACAGCATAATATTTTATATATATATATATATTGGATTTATAAAAGAAAATTAAAAGTCATATAATCTGATCCCAAACTTTAACAGATAGAAATCAAGAGGAAACAATCTTCATCGGCAAATCCAAATTATCAAATGAACCTAAGATCCTCAATGAAAAAGAAACTTCACGAGGAAATGAATGGTGCTCCTTTGACCAAGGGTTGTGGTGATCTCCTTCATCTAGTGAGAGAGAAGATATCAAATGTAGTTGTTTTCTTTGTATCTATCTTTAGATGGGTTGACAAGGACCCCACTGGTAGCAATTATAATAATGCACCCCCAATAGTAGGCATGCACTTATTTTATTTTGGTTTTTTTACGGGGTACGACTCCCTTATGCCTAGCTTACGAATTTAAGAAAAACTATGAGACTCTAATGACTTGTGATTTATAAGACATTACATGTTCCAAAAGCTTTGCCAATGGGGAAAGAGGCTAGCAAACAAAAATCATCATTCCTCTACCTTACTAACAAATGCTTATGCACTAAATATAATCTTAACTTATAATTAAAAACACAAATGAAAAAAAAACCGTTAATGTAATGACTACTAATTAAGGTCACCTTGAAGATGTCCAAAAACAAAAAGATTTAGATTCCACAAAAATACATTTTGGCATGTATAATCCTTTGTCAAATAAACAGTCACTTCTACATAACAAATTCGAACACATCTTAAACACCTAAAACTACAACAAATTCAAGCTTTATATTGAATAGCGCATTATATCATAAAGCATGTTGTTTCAAGGTACACAAAAACAAGAATTGGGATAATATGCATAGAAATAGTTTTTGATTTCCACGAGATGGATGATAGCTTTTTAATAACAAGAGAGGTGTCTTTATAACACAAGCCACTTCATAATCACGATAACTAAAACACAACGAACCTACTAGTATCATCTCATGCGAGCCACTGCATAACCATATTTGGAGTGTTATTTTATCCCCTATTAATTCTCTAGTGTCATCATTGTCTAACATCACTTACATTAGTGAACATGTGAGCTTTGTAACAAAATAGCATATTTATATTATAAAACTAGTATAGCTATCATAATAACATCTATCTCAAAACATTAAGAGATATTAAAGTCATATTATTAATATAAGAGCTATTTTCTTTAACTTTTGTTGGGAATCAAGGTGTTTCAACCTTTGTACTTTCTAGCATTGATTTATTTCTTAAATGTGTTTACTTATACCCACATTTCTATTTTCCTACACATCCTATTTCATCCTTTAGTGTGACTTGTGACTTGGCACAATGAGTTGTCATCACGCAAGGAGGTGACATGGGAGGTGACAAGGATGTTTTTGTCCACACATGAGAAGGCAGGCATCCCCACTTAGTGGTAGAGATTCTTTGCCATGTGTCAACATCTTCAACAATGTGTAAGAGGTTATGACCATAGATCAAAATATCGCCAATAAGACAACTTATCGCGATAGGTTACGCCCGGCGATAATATACGTAACTTTATCGCGCAAAATATCGCCGATATTTTGAGATTTTATCGCAAAGAAAAACCCAACTTATCGTCGATATTTCGGCGATAAGTTGACAAAATATCGGCCATAGTCCGCTAATAGGGACTGACAGCCCAAAAATCATTCATTTGACATTTTCTAATTTCCAAAGTGGTGTTTGGGAGAGGGAAAAAGGGTTTGAAGGAGAAAAACGTGATTTGCAGCGTTTTAGAGCAATTTGTTGTGGGTTTGAAGTGGATTCGAAGAGATTTTTCAATCAAAATCGGATTCACAAGTAAGTTTTCAAAAAAAAAATTCTTTTTTTTTAAATCATTTTGTCTTGTCTTTGTTGCATCTAAGTTTATACAAACTCTATAATAGCATTTCCAATGTACTCTAAATTGTTTTAGAGCATAATGAACAAGATCTAACACCAATTTCTAGCAATTTTTGTAAATTTTTTCATAGTTTTCTCAAAAAATTCATATTAGCACAGAAACGTCTCAATGACCTTGTCTTTGTGCAATATAACCTTTGGTTGCGCATAAGAAAGGCAGAGGGAACACCAGCTGGTCCACTTGATTTGGATGACATAGATCCATATTGTGATTGGACATCACAGGAGCAGTCTTCATTGTTCACAGAGGATGAGATATATGATTTGGAGAGGCAGGCTATGGAGGAGGGTGGATTCGCAATGGGATTGGATGACATTTAGGAGGATGAGGACATTGAGGAGGATTCAGATGATGGGGAGGAGTCATTGCCAGTGTCAACACCATCTACATCCAGGATGGAGGTCGAGTCACAACCAGTTGTGCAAAGGGAGGAGACACAGCCACAACCACACCGGACTTCTAGGGCTAGACCCCCTACCACTCTAGTAGTTTTTACTAGAGCTGCTGGGAAGGGGAAGAGGAAGATGTAGATTATTTTGATGTTGTACTTGTATTTACTTATAGTTTTACAAAGACACTTTGCTATTTTTAGTTTGCTTCAGAGTTCAAACTATCAGACTATGGCTACCAGCCATCAGCATTCCACATGAGGATGTGATTTTGTACCCTATTTGAATTTATATATATCTAGACTCAGCTTGTTTGGTTTGTTTACTCATTTACTAACTCGTTAGATGCATCTCCTCATTGAATTTTGCAAGAAAAATGCATTTCTAATTAAATTTAAGCATTTTTTTAAGTTCCCGATAAGTTGTCGATTTATCTCTGATATTTTCCTGATATTTTTTTTTTGCCCTTGGCGATAAGTTGTCGATAACGATATTTTGAACTATGGTTATGACAACTTATGACGATTGACATATTACTATGACAAGTTATGACGTGTAATAACTTGATTCTATGGCAGATGGACAAGTGTCATGAGGCATTTTTGCATGGAGAAGGTAGGTGCCCAAGTTGGGTAATGACAGGTTGTAAGCGAATCAGCTATTAATATACAGTTTTGACGGATTCTCTTACAGCTATAAGGGTTGTCAGTTATGACAGATTCTATGACAGTTGTAAGATGCGTAAGAGAATTTGTCATACCTATTTATGGCAAATTTTGGGCACCCAAGTTTGGAGGTATGTAAGAGGGGTTAGAGAATGATGTACAAGTATCATTTGCATGCTTTCAAGTGGATGGAAAATGTACCACGTGCATTTGGACACCCATCTCTCTTGGCTTGCTCTAGAAGCTTGCTCTTTGCTTGTATTCTCTATATATTGGATGTCTTGAAGAGTGTTATGTATGTTGTGATTTGCAAGCAAAGTTATGTTGATGGAATAGCTCCAAATAGTGACACTATAAACTCTTGTGAAGAAGACATGCTCTCCAAGTGATTGTAAAATCATTGTTCATCCTAATACATTGAGCAAACTTTTGGAGTGTGGGGTTTTTCTTCCAAAAGGGTTTCCCCCATAATACATCTTGTGTTATAGTGTAATGCTTTGTTGCATGTTGTTTTATAATTGTATGTGATCTCATTACTGTAATTGTTAAAGGTTTTAAGAAAAATTTGCACCATCTCCTCTCATTAGATTGGTGTAGGAAGTGTTTCCATGTACCTTGCTTCCTTTCAATTTTAAAATAAATTTTGATTTTGACATTTTTATATTTAAGATGTCTTATTTTATTTCAAGAACTTATTTTATTTTACTGAAGGGTTATTTTATTTTCCTTAAGACTTATTTAAGATATCTTTGCAATATTCGAAAGGAACAACGAAATATAAAATATAAATGAATGAGATTAAGGCTTCTTATATTGACTTAAACAGAAATTTTAAGGTTCATCACACCTTATTGAATGTTGGGTGATTTGTGTATTATCTAAGTTATTCTGTTTGCATACATTTTTATTTTTTTATTCTGATCTACTCATAACATGGAATTCAGTTTTTCTTCTTTAATATAATATTAATATTATGTTGATTAGTAAACATTAATTATTTTACATGTAAATAGTTGCCAAATTTAAGTTAAGGATTTTTTATTCATAATGACCAAAATATGTATTAAAAAGCAACAGATTACAAAGTAATTTTGGCAGTCTTATAAAGATTCTTGACACACCAATTCCAGAAAGTCCTGAAAATCTAAATGGACAGAAGATAGACAATCAATTCAAGAGGAGGAAACCTCAAACTCCATAGTCAAGGTATAAGTCCTTGTGACCTTGAAGATTGTTCATGCTATTAGTATCATAAGTAATTTATGACTTTATGTTAAAAAAAAGAACCAAAAGGAAAGCCAAATAATAAAAGGAATAACAAAGATAGCAGGAAAGTCACCTCAAGAACCAGCACTCCAACAAGAAGCACCCCTACGGGAATCAAGAACCCAGAAAGACATTGCAGTATGCATTCACAAATCCCCAAAAGAGATTTTTGAATCCCATGTAGGTCACTTCCAATATCAAACTTGATATTGTTCCAATTGAAGGCAGATTTAGCCAAAAAATTCACAACCTAGTTTCCTTTCCTTCTAGTGTGACTCCACTAAACAAAATGAAACCATGAATAAAGATATCAATGTGTGTCTAATATTCAAACATTACTTGATGCCATTATAAAATGCCTCTTGTCGTAATTATGTGTATCATTAAATGCCAATACTTCGACATGTAAATGGCACTCCACTCTTTCTGCCATAAGTGTGTGACTTCAAGGAATTGCATGCTACAAAGGCTTTGCAAATAGGAAAGGAGCTAAAGGGTGAAAAGTCCATTGCAGGGAACATATTCATTGTTCCTTCCCCTAATAACAAATACTTAAAGGTCCTTGTGCACTCACCCATCCACTTGCCTTGAAATTATTGCCAACATAAATGAGAAAAATTGTCAATGTATAACAAATACTTATTGAGATCACCTTCAAGATGACTAGAAACCATGCCAATTAAATCCCACAAAAATTTAAAAATCTAATTTAAAGCTCCATAAAGCGTTCACCTACTTAACACAAATAAATGATGGATTGTAAATGGCTTAGTTACTAATGGAAAGTATAACGAGGTTATAAGGTATTTCATACTCAAAAAGCTTTGCTAACGGAGAAAGAGGTTAGGAAAAGTGGTTAACTGTTTTTATCATTCCTCTCCACTTATAACAACTTTAAAATTCATTGGTTATGTTGGTGTTTTATGATTGATTCCCTTCTTCAAAATTCTGGTTGCATATGGAAAGATTTTACATTCCAAATTCATGCCCTTCTCCTTTCCCCAACTCATTGCTTTTTATGTCCTCCATATACCCCTTCATGAAGGGTGCGAACTCCTTCCAAAGGAGACTTCCTTTCCAAAGGAGCTGTCCCTTTTTTAATAAACTTCTAATCAAAATTGATGTATTTTAATCATACACACTGCCTTAAAAAACCTTTAATTGTTTTTTTTTAGAAAAAGATGGTATTGCCACTTAATATATTATATTATAATAAATTTTTAACACTGGTTCAAGAAGAGCTCCCGGAGAAAAGAACCAGGAAGAAAAACTTCGGTCATTGCCCAAACATATGATACAAATGTCTGTAGATAGAAAGAGCAAAATACTAAACAGAAACCCCCCCTCTAGCCAAAGCTAGTTACAATCAAAATCACCCAAAATTTTGAGCAATTTAGCTCGCAAGCCCCAAATAAAAGAGTTCATCGTTTACAACGAATACAATTAAAAAACCTTTAATTGTTGTTTTAATAATTACTGCCTCATATTTTATAATCATTGTCTACCATTATAAAATCACTGCACATTAAATAAATATAAATCTTTCCTTTGATAATCACTGATATATGCAAGGAGTCATTGCTTTAAACTTGTCCATTCTTTATCCTCCGTCTCTGTTCCGTTTATATAACTAGCTCCTTATAGATGAATCACACAGATTAATCACTACCCATGGATAAATCCTTATCCTTTTGCCAGGCCTATTTATACTTTCTTTTATACATTATCTTTGTCTTGGCACCAAAATAGGGTTCGGCCAGCATATGAGCCGGCTAACTTTATGAGGATCAGCCACCATGAATTTAATCCAAACTCATTGCTTCCATACCTTAAATAAGATCTGCCATAATTAGAATAAATAAGATGAAATTGTCTTCATTCCTAACATCTCATCATCTTTGGTGCTAACTCATCATCTTTATTAGTACTCCAATGATCATGCATATTACTCTTATATCATTAACTTCATCAATTTACACCTAGGTTTCCTGAGGACACATTTCCACCCTAAATGCCTAGGTACCGGAAACGGAAACGATTTTGAAGACTTGGGGACAGTCGGAAACATTTCCAAGCCGTCCCCGTCATGCAAAAAAATCGGAAACTGTCCCAAAAACTCGGAAATGGTCAATGCTTGTCCCAGAAATGGTTGGCCGTCCCCTGGACGGCTGGGGAGAACCAAGCTGTCCCGGGGATGGACAGCCCTTTCTGGTGGCAGCAGCCATAAAGAAACTTATTTTTATAATTTATTTGCAATTTATTTTACTCTAACGTGGGCCCCACACTTCATGTAACCCTAAACATGACTAAACATGTCTCTACCATCCTCATTCTCATTCATTTCATTTTCATTTTTGTAGAGAGCAAGAAAGGAGCAAGGACTTAGAGGCAGTAGGGTTTGAAGAAGAGAAGAAAAGAAGGCAACAGCAAGGCTTCAAGGAGTATTTGGAGGAGTTGGAGCATAGAAGGTGAGTCCATGCTTTCTAATTTGGTTTTGTTTTACAAATTTTTTCATAGTTTCAAGAAAAAAAGTCTGAATTTTATATTTTTCCTTATATTTCAGTATTTTGAGCTTGCATTACACTCGTTAAACATGAGCAACAGCAGCAGTAATGAGGGTGGTAGTGATGAAGAATGGCAAGGAAGAAGTTGCAATTGGGGGGTGGTAGTGGAAGTGTCGAGGGTGAAGCAAAACATGAACCTAACAAATTTGAAATCCCTTCAACTGTCTTAAAAGACTTTGCACAAGGCCCTTTTAACCCCAAAAAACCTCTACTTTGCCTTGTTCATCCAATAGATGTCAAAAAGAAAAATTCCGGTGGAAGTAGGGTGTATATTTGTCATATATGCGAAAGTGAAATTAAAGGGAGCTACACAAGGGTGTGGTCTCATTTCTTGGGTGTTTAGGGCAAAGCAGTTAAATATTGTAAAAATTTAAAGGAAGATGCAAAGTTAGAGTGTTATAGATTACACATGGAGGCGGAAAGCAAGTCTAAAGGTCTGCCTTTCACAATGCCTCAGCCCTCACAGCCATCTACTCATCACCCTATGTCATCTAGTGGTAGTGTCATTCATAGTGTGGAGGCCAAAAAAAAATGAACAAGGAAAGAGGAAGGCTGGTGACAGTGGGCAGCCAGGGTCAATTTCAAATTTGTTCAATGTACGGGCACGGGAATTGACAGAGCCTTCCAATGTTGATTTCTTTTATGCCCATGCCATCCCATTTCATGTGACTTGTTCTCCTTACTTCAAAAAAACGATCAAAGACGTAGCTAATGTTGGTCCCTCTTTTGTACCCCCTGGAGATCATAAACTACGCACTACCCTCCTTGATAAAGCATAATTGATGGTGAGCTTGGTGATGGAGGACATGAGGGTACTTGAATGAGGACAGGTTGTTCCATTGTGATGGATGGGTGAACCAATATTAGTCATCGGCAACTTATCAACATCATGGTCACATGCATTGTTGGCTCTTATTTTCTTAGAGCAATTGATTGTTCAAGGAAATGCAAGGAAGCATATTTTCAGTTTAGCATTCTTAGAGAGACCATAGAAGAGGTTGGGCCCTCAAATGTTGTCTAGGTGATCACTAATTGAGCACGTGTGTGCAAATTAGCTGGTTTAATGGTGGAGGGTGCTTACAAGCACATCTTTTGGACTCCGTGTTGTGTTCATGCATTGAACAATGCATTAAAGGACATGGGGAAATTGGATTGGGTAAACGAAGTGGTGACACGAGGTAAAAATTTTCAAATGGTCATTTGCAACCACCACACCTCGCTCTCTTTGCGACGTTTTCAAAGGAAAAAATTCTCAAACCTGTAGACACAAGATATGCCAGTTACTTTATTTTGTTAGAGAGGATAGTTGAGGTGCATGATGCTCTATAGATGATGGTAGTGCATTCAGAGTGGAATAGATGGTCTAATGCAAACACTCCCGAAGGGAAAGCCATCAAACAAAGGATCCTTGATGATGATTGGTGGTCCACAATGAGGTAAGACATTGTTGATTTTCAAATTTCATTAAAAACTAGTGTAACACGGGGACGCGTCCCCCCACCCAACCCCCCCCACACCCGGGTCGGGAATGTCCCCGAGATGGGGATTTGGAGTTCCCATGTCCCCCCACCACCGCCTTCCCACCACCAGAACACCATCGGAACGCCGCCGGGATGCGGGGACGTGCAAACGTCCCCGGGACGCCTGCACGTCCCCCGGATGTCACAGGGACATCTGCACTCCCCCCATCGTCAGACGACATCAAAAGGGATTTTAATTTAATTTTTTTAAGTTTTAACTTTAATTTAATTTTGACATAATTTTGTACTTGTTTTGATATCATGCTACTCATTGTAATCATCTTTATGATATTTTTGATAGAATATAAATCAGAATGTTCTATTTGCCGATAATTTGAATTTCTAATAGTAATTGGTAATTCGATATTATGTATTGGGTATGTTGAATGTTCAATGGTTCATGTTGCAATTTTGCTATGTTCAAGTATTTTGTATTATTAATTCTTATATTGTTATACATGATTTTGTAACTAGCATTTCAAGTAATATATGTATAGTATATTACAGCACCCCCGCCCCCCGTCGTCATCCCAAAATTGAAGCCCTTTGTCCCCCCGTCTCGGAAACTTGTCCCGACGTCCCTCAGTGCTTGTGTTACACTGTTAAAATTGAAAATTTCTTTCCATTTTTTAGATTTTTAAATTACTGATTCTCTTTTTATTCTTATCGCGGATATGTTTGTTCCATCATCTCTCCTGTTGTAGATGTCATCAGATATGTTAATATGGACTCTCCTAGTCTTGGAGAGATATATGAGACTTTTGACAGCATGATTTAGAAGATGGAGGTAATTTTGGCTGAGGATAATCAATTGGACTTATATGAGGAATATATTAAGCCAATATTTCCACTTCATATGGCAGCGTTTGCACTAAATCCAAAATGGTATGAGCCCACGCCTGGAAGGTTCTCTCCTTGTGATGATACCGAAGTGAGATATGGGTTGATGAAGGCTCTTCAAAAGATGTATTCACCTGAGCAATGGGTTGCCTTCTCAAACCTTAATGGTCCAAACTTTAGCACACCAAAGGCAAAGATGGATAGAGCAGTGATGGCACAGAAAAGCCCCATTGGATGGTGGCAATGGCATGGGTCAGATGCACCAGAGTTGAGGACACTTGCCATTCATCTCCTCTCACAGGTTGCTAGTTCCTCTGCTGCAGAGAGGAATTGGTCTACATATGGCTTTATCCACTCCGTCAAGAGGAATAGGCTTACCTCTAGACGAACAAAAAAGTTAGTGGTTGTGCATAGTGCTCTTCAACTTAGAGATCGTCACACTCTAGAGTATCAACAGACGCCAACTTTACGATGGGATATTAATCCCAAAGACACCATCCAGGTTGATAAGGACAACACACCCGGGGATTTCTTGGCATTTCGTTGGATGATGCAATCTTTGAGGCTCGGGCTAACAGTGGCGATGACACTAATATGGATCAAGATTAGGGGCAGAAACATACAATCTTTGATTTCATTGAGACTTAGAGACTTTGAGTCTTCTGACATTATATGATACATTGATGCAATGATAATTGAATCTTGATATATGATATGATACTTTTCATTTTGTTGAAACTTGCAGCCTTTGTACATTTTGAAATATGATATTATACTTTTCAATGAATTATATCTATGCATGTATGAAATTGAAATTTAAACTCTCATTTGATTCATTTGATGCTATGTTCTATGATGATTTGATGAATGATCATTGATTTTAGATCTATCAATGTTATTATGTTGCTATGATGATTGTTTTGTATGAATATATTTCAAATTTCAAATTTCCCTATATATTTTAGATTTCCCCTATTTTTTATTATATATATAGCTGTCCCCATTATCGTCCCCTGCTCCGGGAAAAAAAAATCCATCCCGAAAACCCGAGGTAAATTAGATTTACACTTGTGAAGTGATTGTCTTGTATGTTACCAACTTGTCCATCGATTAGTGACCTTTGGCCTTAAGGATTTACCTCATACTTCTTTTGCTAAGTTACCACATTCGCTCTCTGAACCCCAAAGTTGCGATTCGATTCGTTCAAAATTCGAACACAATGCGAATTCATTCGAAATTCGAATTTAGTCTGAGACATTCGTTCAAAATGCAGTCATCGGGACCTGTTGATGTGAGTTTTGTTCCACTACAACATGCAGAATCAAACACTTAGTATTCCACGATGAAATACCAAATACTCAATCCTCTCTTGATATAAGGTCATCTCTCATGCTAAGCTTGCAACGTAAGATCATGAAATGACTTCAACGTTCTTTTTATTGTGGACACTCGCTCAATGAAATAATGTGATTTGTTGGTAATCACTTAGGGGGACTCACGCTATTCATTCAATGGATGTCAACTTACTTGCACTTCTAAAGATTTAGCTTCACAATGTGCAATGAAAATATAGTTTTGCTTTTCCAATTTCCACTTCAACTTACACTTAAGCTTAACTTCTACTCCTACTTCTAACTAGAAATGCAAGGAATCATGGATGGCTTGGACTCTACCAAGTGAAATCTTATCATCGACCTCAACTTCACCTAGTGCAAGCTTCTAAGGAATACTCGAATGGGTTTTCAAATCAATATCTCCTCTCCAATCCCATCAATGGATGCAAACTAAAGATTGAATATCAATTGAAGTTAAGAGCAATCACTAGCTTACCACACAAGGCACCCTTACAATCAGTAAGAGGGCTAGTGGCCTAGTTTATATTCAAGTCAAACAAGCAAAAATCCACAATTGCTTTCATCCAACTAGGATACTTCTAACAACATGAAATGAAATATACTCCAAGTAAAAGATTGAAGAAACCATACAACACTTCAGAGCAATATTAAGTAATTCACCATGATGAACAAACAAAGAATTATCCATTACTTCAATAGCATCGTAACAACAATTTGATCAAGTCTCTCCCTTAGCTAACCTACTCTAATCTAACTTCTCTCCTACTCTAATCTCCCAATCCAATCCCTCTTACAAATGAGAAGGCATTGGCCTTTTATAGATGTCCAATTACAACGAAGGGCCAAGATTCATTCCTAGAAACCCTAATTAGGGTTGCCAAATTTTCAACCAATTACATGAGGGCACCAAATCATGGGCCAATAAGAAAATTACAATGATTTTTCAACCAATGATAAAATAGGACACTTGGCACGCTATGATTGCTTGAGCTTGAAATTCAAATTTTTTGATTGGAGAGGACATCCAATTGCCACCTCACCTTCTCAACTCTTCTCCATCTTTGTTCTTGGAAGTTTTCTCCTTGCCATGATTCGAACTTGATTGAACTTGCATCTCTCTTGAACTTGATCTTCATCTTGCCTTGAACTTGCCTTCTAATAACTTGGTGTGAGCTTCCTTCCCATTTGAGATCTTTGAACTTGAGCTTGAAGCGCTCACTTGTTGGCGTGATGATGGAGAATATGTATACCAGCAACGCTCTGATCTTCTAAGTTGTCCCAATGATGAATCTTGATTCAGCCCTTTCTCCTTTCATATCCACCTTTCTCTTTGGTTGCCCTTCCTTTCTTTCGTGAATTCCTCAAGCTTGAACCTGGCATCCTCTCCTTGGCAACCTGCAAGAGCAAAAAACACGTCTTACTTCATTTGATTCGATAAAATATTGCCATTAAAACTTGAAAATTTGATTAAGTCAATTGAGTTAAGATTGCCATGTTGTTGAGTTCAATTAACTTGATCACTTAAACCTTAGATTGATTCCAACTTAGATTGTAAATTTTAGCATTCTAATTACCTAAGTTAGAAATTTGTCATGAATTGTTCATTGATTACCATTAGCATTGATTGTCAAATTGTTGTTCACTTAACCTTGCCAATTAGTTAGCTTAGAGTTTGCATTTGATTGTTAACTTAGTTGAATGTGTGTTACTTAGTTTGATTTGCCATTAAATTAAAGCAACAACACAAGCTAATGCTAGGAATAAAAAGAGAAACCAAGGGAAATTCATCACAAGGTTGATGAATTTCGGCCAAAGGAGGACACTCTTCAAACCCAAAACAATAAAATTCAAACCCTTGCAATGCTGATCATGCAAATCTGCCCATGAAGATGCAAAATACAACCCAGATCTGTATGCAAACAATGGCAAATACCTCCTCACATCCACGGCAAATCACCGAGTTCTTACCTCGCAAGTTGGAAAAAAAACTACTTTCAGCACACTAATCAATTTGACAATGCTGATAGGACACGAAATTGCCCTTGATTGTCCTCCAAAACAATGAATTCGCCAACCCTTGAATTCTGATCTGAAACTTAAGCTTTCAAATTCGGATGCCCTAACACAAGATCTTCATGAAATGAGGGCTTGGGATTGAAGTGAAATTCTGATCGCTGCCTTCTAACTCTGATTTTTACAAATGTTGATGGAAAAACGCCAAGAAAGGGGCTGGAAATGCCTTAGGAAGGAGTCGCCCCAATCTGAAAATGAGATTTCAGACCCTAGGGCATAGAAAATCGCTGCCAAAGGGTGACTTCTCACCACATAAAAAATTGCACCAAGCTGGAAAATTCGGACCTGCAAGACAATCAGAGAAAAAAACGCTCTTGTCTGTGTTGAAATGATACTAAAATGCCTCTTAAATACCCAATTCAATTGCCCAAAGAGGGACGACTTGTATGGGGAGTGAAAAAAGATTTAGTTTAAATAGCCACCCTTGGATTAAAAAAGCATTGAGGTCTCAGCCACCTTGAAAATAGGGCCGACATGGGGAATTTGAAAATTGTAATCATGTAGGCCTTCTATTAATTTTGAAATGCCAAGTCATGGGGGAGTTTAAAATTGCATCGATTTTATCACCAACATGTAGGCCCTAAATTTGCATTGACTTTACCAAGCATGGGGCCCAAAAAAAATAAAAATTGAAATTACCACATCATGGCCCCATAATTAATTTCGAAATTCAACACATGGAGAGGCTCTTAAATTAATTTCGAAAAAATACCAAGCAAGAGGACCCCAAAATTTGCATCGATTTTAACAAAGGCTTGGGTTAAAAAAACGCTTAGCTTGTGGATTCAAATTGGCACATAAATCAAAATTGCTCAAGGTGTGAAAGCATGTCATAATCAGCAAGTTGAAAAAAATATAACGATGTCAAGGTTGGGTAACCAAGAATAGGTCATGTCAGAACCACCAAGCCAAGAATCAAATTTGATGTAGTAGTTGCCTTGCCAAGATTAAATACTTGTATCAATCACCTCGCCGGAAATGAGAAAATTTGTATGGGTTGGCTTGCCAAAAATTAAAATCTTGTAAGAATCACCATGCCAAGAATTGATTTTGCACCAAACTCTTTGCCCAAATTTCAAATACAATTTCGATTTTCAAATTTATTTCAGACTTGCCTTGTAAGATCAAAAATAATTAAAATGTCTTAGCCAAAATCAATTTTTCAAAATTTTCACCACCTTAGCCATGTCAAAATTAAACACAAACACCAATCCCAAATCGAAAATTTGCACCAAGTTGGCCACCCAAAATTAGAGGTGAGGTTTTCATGATGTCAAAAATGTGTAAAGGTGAGCTTGCTGAAAATAAAACTTGTAAGGACTAGCTCACCAGAAATGAAATACTTGGATGAACCACCACGCCAGGAATTCCAGGCTTGGGCAAATTTCCAAAATTAATTTCCAAACTCCCACACATTGAAAGCTCAAACTTACTCCAAATCGCAAGTTAAAATTCCAACTCCCAAATCATGTCATAGCCATCATGTCGAAAAAATGACATAATCACCATGCCAGGATTTGCAACTTGTGTGAACCACCACGCCAAAAAATTCAAATCTTGCATGGATGGGCTTGCCAGAAATTAAAACTTGCATGAGCTTGCTGGCCGAAAATACCAAAGCTGGAAGACCAAAATTTCCAACTTAGAAAAAAATCCAATTTTCACAATTAAGCTCGAAATTTCCAGAATTTTAGCCATCATCACAAAATCAATCTCCCAATCCAAATCTTTAATTTGGATTTGCAAAATCGCCATTCTCAGAAAATTACCAGACTTAGCCAAAATCTCGATCTTGCAAATCATCCTTGATCCAAACATCATCATTTTACATTCAAAATCTCCATCATTAACGTCCAAAAATCTGAAAATCGCCAATTATCTCCAATTTTGAAAACCCAAAATCGAAGTTGATCTATCATCATTCAAAATCCAGATTGCCATCAAAATACCACCCTCAAGCCAAGGAAGAGGCTACTAAGGGTGGAAGACAACAAAATTTCCCAATCTCATCAAAATGATCCAAATCCACCCATGGTGTCGAAAAAAAAAAACACCGATTGAAGGCAAGACAAACCTCAAATCCCCAAGCTTCAAATCTCACTAAGAGGCTTCAAAAAAAAACTACTACCAAGGACCACCACTCCTACCGCTAAAGCAAAAAGGGGGAGTCCCCATTTGCAATGGAGCGATGGTGTGAAAACCTCACAACAGGACCCTAACAGAATTTAAAACGAATTTGACTGACTTTTAAAAAGCCCACATGAGCCCAGAGAGAATTTCGAACGAATTTGGATCGAATTTTGGCAGCCATCAGTTATGTTGACTCGTCAACAAAGTTTTTTAACTTATTTTTTTGCAAATACAACCCTAAAAGTGACTAATAATGCCATACACGACATTCTTCTTCTCACATGGCATGACACGACATTCTTCTTCTCACACGGCAAGTAGCGAGAGTTACAATCTTCTGGCAGCGACAGTCTTCTACTAGCGAGAGGTAGGTTTTGTAGTTTGTTTATTTAATATTTTGTTTGTCATGAGTTGAATATAGCATGTCTAAAATGTCATATTCATATAGCAAATATGAATATAGATGGATATTCATGATTAATCTGAAGCAAATATTCATCTGAACAGTGAGAGGACCCTCTCGCCGGAACAGAACTAGAAGGTTGTGATTGGTCACTGCTTCTGCTACTATTTGACTACAATTTTTTTGGGCATCTCCTGACTTTTTAGACGTGCTATATTCATCTGCTGACTGTGAAATTCGTCTGCTGACTGAGAGTTTTTTTTTTTACATTTTTTTTACTAAATGAAATGGGCTCCTATATTCTATTTTAATTTTCTTTTTCATTTTTGGTTTTTTGCTTCATGTTGTTTGTAGATTCAAAGAATGGCAAGTGCTACTAGCATCGGAAACTCCCGCTTCAAAACAGATAGATGCTCTCCACTGTGGAAATATGTGGAAATGGTTAAACCAATGCCAAGTGGAGGGGTTTTTTGTGGATTTGCAACCATTGCAAAGAGGAATCTAGTAGCTCTTATAGTAGAGTGAAAGCACATTTGCACTTTATTCATCATAAAGGCATTAAATTTTGTATAAGGAAGCCAAGGGTTAATGGGGTGCTACTTAAAACCCTTCTTTCAAACCACATTGTGAACAAATATATACAAGAGCAAAAACAAGCAGGCGAAGCAGCTAGGAATGCAAATTCTCATCCTTTGCAAAAGTCTAGAAACAAAACAAAAGTATCATCTATGGCTTCAGTTTCCAATCCTAGTGAACCACCCGCAGAGGGCCATCCACTCTTGCATGCACCTCAAGAACCGGTGACAAATAAGAGAGCAAAGGGGCCCTTGGAAATATCATTTCAGAATGAAGCTAGAGAGATTGTCGAGGAAGACATAGCCAGATGCATCTATGCAAATGGATTGCCATTTAATGTTGTCCGCTCACTGTATTGGCAAAGAATGGTGAGATCAATTAATGAGGCTCCAAAGGGGTTCAAGGGCCCGAGTTATGAGGTGTGCACCACTTAATTGGACAGAGAGGTGATCCATGTAGAGGCCCTCGTGCAGCCCATTAAGGATTCATGGATCAAAACAAGTGTGACCATAATATCTGATGGATGGAAAGATGCGAGAAATCGTCCTTTGGTCAATGTTATTGCAGTGTCCACAAGAGGTGCAATATTTCTGAAAGTTGTGGATTGTGAAGGGGAAGTGAAGGACGGTCCTTTCATTGCAAACATTCTCATCCAAGCCATTGAGCAAGTTGGCCCTCAAAATGTAGTTCAAGTAAAAACTGACAATGCCAAGAATTGTAAGGCTATCGGTTATTAGTTGAGGAGCGCTTCGAACACATTTTTTGGACACCTTGTGTCATCCACTCTCTCAACTTAATGCTGCAAAAAATTGGCACTAAAATTGGTTGGATCAAAAAAATGTATGAAGATGCACAAGAGATCCAAATGTTCGTCACAAACCACCATATGACGCAATCCATATTCAAACAATTCTCGAAATTGGAGCTCTTGAAGGTAAGTTAAATTATTTTAAAAATATAAATATGTTTTGGAAATTTAGACTTAAGTTTAGTTTAGTAACTTTCTATGTTGTGATATGGGCATTTTAATCTTGATTTTAATTTTTAATTTATTATTGTTTTGATTTTAAAATAGGTTGTTGAGACCCACTTTGACTCCAACACTATTGTTTTCAGACGCCTTGTGAAGGTTAAAGAGGCATTGTCTAGAATGGTAACCAGTGCTAATTGGAGCATATGGAGGCAATCTAATAGTACCAGGGCAGCTGCCATAAAGTCAATGATACTAGATGACTCTTGGTGGGATTGTGTTGAGTACCTCTTGAAGTTCACTAAGCCTGTATTGAGCATGATCTAATACACTGACATGGATAGGCCTTGCTTGGGTGAGGTATATGATGGCATAGACTCCATGATTGAGGATATTAAAACGATCATAAATGAGAGAGAGCAAGATCCTGAAGAAAAGTTCTTCAAGGAACTACAAATAATCATGGTAGAGAGATGGAACAAAATGACTACCCCTTTGCATCTCCTTGCCTTTGCATTGAGCCCCAGGTTCTATAGTCAGTCGGTCCTCAAGGAGAGTACCACTAGAGTTGCCCCATACAGAGATCTTGAAGTTGCTCACGGGTACAAGGCATCCCTTCAAAGACGCTTTCCCGAGCAAATACGACCTACAGTGAGGTCTGAATTCATGAGTTTCGCAAGCACCGATGATTGTGGTCTTGATGCTCTTGAAGATGAGAACAATGTTGATTCTCATAAATGGTGGTACTTCCATGGACAAATGTACCAACAGCTACAACCCATTGCCATCAAAATTTTATCACAAGTATGTTCTTAACTCTTAAGATTCTAATTTCTAAATCTTGTTGATGAATATTGAATTTATCTTTTTAAAATTTTATTGAAAACTCTTAACTCTCTAATTTCA
The DNA here is from genome assembly GCA_018584345.1 of Thuja plicata. Classification (NCBI taxonomy): domain Eukaryota; kingdom Viridiplantae; phylum Streptophyta; class Pinopsida; order Cupressales; family Cupressaceae; genus Thuja; species Thuja plicata. Next base: position 1,165,369 of record MU226991.1, read on the forward strand.
AAATTGAATATCTTGATAGGTTGCTAGTTCATCATCATTCGAGAGGAATTGGAGCACATACTCCTTCATCCACTCAATAAAACGCAATAGACTAAATTCCAGGAAGGCAGATAACTTGGTCTTTGTGCATTCAAACTTGAGGCTCACAACACACAAAGAAAATGCTTACCAAAAAGGGGAGTCAAGGCATTGGAATGTTGAACCAGAGCATGCAGAGTTGGAAGATTCGATTGCCCACTTTGATGCACTTGCACTTGATGATGGTTATCACGAGCTACCTAGTGATGTTGAGGCTGATCCAGAGGCTGAGCCTGACATTCCTAGTACCGATGCTAGTGGCACTTATGTTGCTTCTAATCTGCAACAGCAGAATGATGATGATTTGTTTGATGATTTTTTATGATATTTGATCACTGATGGCTGATTAGTAGTGTTGACATTATTGTTTTTAAATTTTGAACCAAAACATTGATATGGTGGTGTATTTTGGCATTTTGATATGTCATTTGGACTAAAAATAATATATGTGCAGGTGTATTTTGCTATGTTGCTTTATTATTAGCATAGCGGTGTATGAACTTATTTGCTCCTGCATATATATACATACATACATACATACATACATACATATATATATATATATATATATATATATATATTTTTTTTTTTTATTAATTTTTTAAGTTCTTGTACGGACAAACCCAAAATGAATCCGAACCCAACCCAAAAAAAATTTGGACGAATTTTGGCCCCAAATCTCGAAAACCCGCATCCATACCGGAAATCGAACCGGCAACTTAGTTCTTTTGTAATGGGGTCATGACAAAAGTTCATCATAAAGACTGCAGTGCATCTGTTCCCAAAGTCTGTCCCTCAATTCAATGTAAAGGATATCTAAAACTTATTAATAAAATGGTTATTGCTATTGAAGATTCTATACATATGAATTGATCTTCTGTCGCACAGTGAACAACTCTAGCAGATCTCATAAAACCAATATATCTCACATAAAAATGTTTAGCCAAAACAGGTGTTCCTACATAACCAATGTCCCAATTTCTAACATTCCTACAAAATCAGAATCCCACCAATCACATGGCTTAGTTGGCAGAATCAAATAATGCTTCCAATAATCATTTTTCTAAAACCAATGATTTGTTCGCTGAAAACATCCAATTTCTTTAGTTAATTTTCAGAATTTTTCAGATGGGAAACAACAGTTCTCTACAACAGTGTTTTTTCAACTGTTGTAAAACAATGTTGAGCATTCCTAAGTCCATTAAGCTGTTATCTAGAAGTAAGACAATGCACTTATAGAAATATTGTTGTCACGGTTTCAGGAGTCAGCAGGCATTCCTAAAAAATAATCTGAGGCATTCCTGTTGCTTTTTGTATGCAGTTAGAAAATTTTATTGAAAACATGAACATGTAGGTGAATAAAAAATCTTTATCAGTTCTAGTTACTTTTGACCAAACTGTTACAGCATTTTGATAGACTGGAGAAGTGAAATCATTTTATTCCTACCCTTGGGACTGAAGTGTTGATTTTATTGTAGCTATGGTCGGAATCCACAGGCCGACATAGTTAACATAAAGATTGTGATTATATTAGTGATAATATAATTATATTGATAAATATAATTATTAAGAATATAATATATAGATATATTGATATTATATTAATATATATTATTAAGAGAGACGTCCCTTGGTGAAAGGGCACCTCTTACATATATATTATGAGATGTGTGATCTCATTTTAAACACAATGATTGAACAATGGTATAGAATATGCAGACCAAAATAAGGATGCTCGGGGGAGACAATTATAAATTGTCTATGGTTGGGAGCGCAATGAGAGTTATTGCCCATGGATATTCGAGCAAACCAGAAAATCTAACATGGTATCAGAGCAGTATGCTTTCCCAGGGACTTGTGAGATTTGGAGACATTGAAAATTGAATATTGAGGAGCCCGACTCTTCAAATCTTGGAAAATACCTTGGTGTTGAATATATATGGCAAACCATTTGTGCAGCTCGATTATAATATTTGGTAATTTTAATATTTCATTTGAACTCATATTGCGGGCAGGGACCAAAGGAAGACTTCTGAGAATTATTATTTATGCTCGTGACTTTATAAAGAATGGAATTTATTTAGCCTCCCCATGAAATGCATTTAGAGGAGCCGAGATTATTATATAAGGTTGCGGATTATCTCCAAGCGCCGTGGAGTATTTTGGGCATTCACAAGTACAATAGAATTCAGTTTTTTGTGATTGGTCATTTCCTTAAAGGGTTGACAAGAGCCTGGTATGAGTGTGTGTCATTGGAAGTAAGAGGACGCTTTGAAGACTTGCAAGTCCTTTCATTACATTTTGTTCAAGCTTGGTGATGGGCTCGATGTTTGGGCACCACTCTTGTTAATCAATATTATGGACGCTTGCTCCTCCACAACTAGCAACTCGAACTTCAACCTGGAAATGAACGAGAATGATTCCTAGACGTGGGGTCTTCGTCCTTTGTTGTTTATAGAAGGATGTGGATATTATCAATAGTGTTTGGCCAAATGATAATTGTTGAGCATCCACAATGAGTATCTGGAGATGTTAGACAGTATTGAAGAAGATCCAGTACACTGCAAAATCTATTATTCTTTGTACTGAGTGAATAATTAGTGATAGGTTCAAATTTCCAGGTCGGTGTTCATCATGGCATCCTGACTTACAACGATCAATATTGTTTGGCAACCTAAGGTGTGTGCGTGTGGGACCCGGATTACATTTGGGCGACTTATTCTTGGTTCACAGAATATTGTCTTTGCCATGAAATAATATTAGTGAAATTTTGTCTCTGAGCTTTGAGATTTGATTAATATTTAAGTGGGGTCGGCTATATTAATCCCACCAAAGTGTAAAATATCATTGGCCGTAAATGTTGTCGTGTGCATAAACTTCAAATATTTTTATAAATATTTATCAGACTTTCTAATGTTTGGAAAGCGTTGATGTTTGAAATTTGTCGCAAATACAAGGAGACAATATTGGGAGGCTAGGAACTTTGATATTGCAAAGATTGGTGTGAATAATATTTCTGAGAAAATGGATTGAAGAGTATTATATCGTAATTCCATATTGATGGACACCCACTCAGAACGGAGAAGCCTATTTGCAAATTGTTGTGGGAAATAAGTCATAACCAAACATTGGTAGCTAGAGAAATATTCATAAATATAGAGTCCAGTAGAAAGAGGTTTGGATCAACTATGGCATCGATTGTCCTGATGGATGTCGTGTTGCTTTTCGCTCCCAAGCACTTTAGATAAATGCAAAAAGCTTTGGTTCCTATTAGAACGTGAATGAATTTTGATGACATCCACGTATGGGCAGAAGCAGCGTAGAGGCTTGTCGCCTCACGGTATCATTTTCATGTCGGAGAAGACGTTTATGAGCGATGTTTTACAAAGGCGTCCGCTTTGTATCAAATTTATGAAATGGCTTTAATTGATGATTTAGAGATCTCAAGTAAAAGCTTAAAGGGTTAAGAAGTGTGACACTCTTATTTAAAGGATGAAGCGATAATCTTGGTATGGTGTCAATTCTGCTGGATTTACTTCTCCCTGTAGGGGAACGGGATGGTAGCTTTTTATAAAGGTTTTGTTCTGAGAAGAAAAATGACTGCTACCGTGTTTTTTTGTGTAATTGATCTTCAAGTCGAACAAGATTTTTGATAAGTGGTCTAGGAATTTAATATCCACCACACATTGGTAAGCTTATACAAAGGTCAGGAAACAAATTTGCCAAAATTTGCCATCTCGGTAGCTTTGGGTTTGATGTGCTGAAATTTGAGAGAACCTAAGTGAGCTTAAGCGAAGTTACAGTATTAGGTTGTATTGGATTTATCCAGAAGATAAAATTGTGATTTCTTTATTAGTATGGCAGTAGTATCAAACAAAGATGTTTCTTCGTCATATCTTAATATTGGCTATAAACATTTATAATGTTGTCAGTTTGATATTGGTGGCATTGAATCTCATCTCAACGAGCATAACAGAACAAAATATGGCTATGGATTGTTCTGATATTAGTAGGTAACTTATTAGCACAAGATACTCAGAATGGTCATGAATGGTGGGTGGACTTCGCTTGTGTTGTTGGATGTGGCAGCCAAGGACCTTTATAGATTGTTCTTGAATCAACCAAAACTGTACAGAGATGCTTCGTGGCCAGCTGAGTGTATCTTCTTCTGCTATCACTGCTATAGTCAGATTGTGGCGCAGGTGATGGAAGGGTCAGCATTTTTGTGACTCTTTGGTGCTGAGTGAACTCATATACTAAGGAACAGACATCTGCACTCATATTGTCTGTAGCAAGGGATCAATAAGCGTATTAAGGTTCTAATAGTGAACAACACCATTCGAGGAGTCTAAGATGAACTACAGCCAACAACTCATATTTGGTAAAGGGCGGAGTTAGAGGAGATTGTGGTTGCTACCATACCTTTCCAAGTGCTGCTATGATTTCAAAGGGACAGAGAAATACTTACTCTTGTAATTCTATTAAGAAAATGGTTGGTGGTTGTGAAACCATACATTTCTGATTGTGACCTTATGAGAAAGATATGCTTTTGTGTCAAAGGGAGCAGCTAGAGGATATGCTTCATTTGAGTTCTGAGGATCTTGGCCATATTGGTTCAGAGGGAGTGGACCATGTCGAGATGGTGTCTCTACTAATCAGGAAACTATAGCAGTCAAAGGACTATGATTCATGGGATGAAGTTCCTTATGTGTAGGCTAGTAGGCCTTTATGTGGACATCTAGGTCGTGATATTCCTGGATAGATGGATACTAGTTGGATCGAGGAGCATTCAAGAGAAGAGCTTGATGCATCCTATGTGAAGGTCATGCAGGCTAAAGAATGAAAACACAGCTTGCTGCCATGAGGCTGAGTTGGTGACACATATCAAGATCTATTTCTTCAAAGAGGAAGAATTAACATTCAGAGGGAGTCTAATAATCCATCAGAGGCAACCCTGGACGAGGAGGTCAGAAGGTTGATATCAGATTCAAAGGGAGTTTGACATTTCATCAAAAGCAACCCTAGACAAGGAGGTCAGAAGGTTGATATCTGTTTCAGAGAGAGCCTTGTTAATGCATTCTTCTCTATGAGAGAAGTTTGAGGTATCAGCCCTTGTTCCACCCTCTGGGAGTAGCCATGGTGGATCCACCCTCTGGGAGTAGCTATGGTGGATGTCATGTGAGATAATCCATGACTAAGCACTTGTGTTTATTCACCCTCTGGGAGTAGCTATGGTAAACGTCGTATGACGACATCACGTTGAGTGATTTCGTGATGGGCACTTGTGCTCATTCATATTTCCATTCATGGGGGAAGCCATGATGGACCCACCCTCTGATATTGTTCATGGTGGATGTCATGTGTGTGACGCCATGACAACATCACGTGAGAGAGTTCTTGGTGATTTTCTTGTACTTCTGTGTTTACACTCTAGATGAGCCATGGTGAATATCATTGTGAGGTGACGATCTCACAATGATGGTTGATATCTCGTGAAGTAATATTTATGGATAGTCATAATGGTGGATATCACGTGAGGTGATATCTATGGATAAGCCATAGTGGTGGATATTACATGTGGAGATATCTATAAGCCATAATGGTGGATATCACGTGAGGTGATATCTATGGATAAGTCATAATGGTGGATATTACGTGTGGAGATATCTATAAGCCATAATGATGCATATCACGTGAGGTGATATTTATGGATAGCCATAATGGTGGATATCACGTGAGGTGATATCTTTGGATAAGTCACAATAATGGTTGATGCCACGAAGAGGTGATATCTAGGCTTTCATCATCCATGGGATTAGCCATGATGATGCGTTCATTTGTATTTCCTCTCATGGGTTTAGCCATGATGAATCCACCCTCTGAGAGTATCCATGGTGGATGTCACTATGTGACTCATATTTAGAGTAGGATTCCTCCCTAGCTAAGAGGGAGTGTTGATTTTATTGTAGCTATGGTTGGAATCCACAGACCAACATAGTTAACATAAAGATTGTATTATATTATCATTGTGATAATATAATAATAATTATATTGATAAATATAATTATTAATAATATAATATATATTGATATTACATTAATATCATATTATATTAAATATATTAATATATATTATTAAGAGAGGCGTCCCTTGGTGAAAGAGCACCTCTTGCATATATATTATGAGATGTGTGATCTCATTCAAAACACATTGATTGAACAATTGTATAGAATATGCAGATCAAAATAAGGATACTTAGGGGAGACAATTATAAATTGTCTATGGTTGGGAGGGCAATGAGAGTTATTGCCCATGGATATTCGAGCAAACTGAAAATCTAACATGAAAACATGAGCATGTAGGTGGATAAAAAATCTTTATCAGTTCTAGGTACTTTTGACCAGACTGTTACAGCATTTTGATAGACTGGAGAAGTGAAATCATTTTATTCCTACCCTTGGGACTGAAGTAGTCTACAGAACCATAAAGACAGCTTACTTTGATAGAATTTTATAGAATTCAAAATATTCACAGATAAAGATTCAAAGGCAGTAAGACGAATTTCAGAAAACTGCTGCTTCGTTCTGAAGCATACTCCGGACTCCCTCTATGGACTTTGGTCAGAAATTCCCTTGCGTTCTGTTTTCTAACCCGTATCTCCTTAAAGAGGACAGGTAAGGAGTCACCCCTTAATGTGTGAGCATACTTGACCTAGCTGTTCTCATTAAAAGGTCTACTTTGAACGATTTGAAAGTTCTGGATCTGACACGTGCAGTGCTTTCAAGCTGTCTGTACTGCAAATTTTTTAACCGGACAAATTCCCCCTCAAAACAAAATAACAATTCTACCCACAAAATGATGAAAATAATTTATAAACCACCAAAATTTAATTCACAATAATCCCTATGATTGCAAGCCTGAATCAACATGGCTGACTAAGCAAAAGAAATTGACAATAGTGAAAACTAAACTACTAAACTAAAGTGTAGGGAAAATTGAATAATCGGTGATATAAACTTGACTCAACATGGCTGACTAAGGAAAAGCAAAGAACTAATAGGAAAAACTAAATAAAAATATAGGAAGAGTTCAAAAATCCCTATGATGTATATATCCCAACCCTGAATCAACATGGCCGTCTGATGAAAAGCAATAACCATTAACCCAAACTAAATAACGTTGCATGAAAAACTGAATGGCACGAGCTCACGTTTTTAAAACATAATAGCTTTAAAGAGGAAAATTTAGGGGTCATCATAAAGTATTAAAATTGAGTAAAAAGTTACCCAAATTTTTGGACCAATTCGAATGAGCTCAAGTGGCAAAGACAAATGGGATTCCACAGAAGAAACATGGGTTGATACGCGTGAGACATTATAAATTCTTGAAATTGGATAAAATACTGTATCCAACTTCCCAACTGCGAAGAGTTCAATGCTAAAAGAAAATAGGCTCTGTGTGAAGCCCAAGGTGCAAATTCCACAGAGAAAACCCAACGAAGTATTGAAATTCAAAAATAAAATACTACACATGTGACATACGCCCAACGAATAGAAGCCAAGTGAAAATTCAACGTTACTCGGAAAAATTTAATTACTAATAAACCAAAGAAAGCCCTCGACTGTGTCATCTATGCCAAATGTTAACTTGAAAGGGGAATTTATCGAATCAAAGAATATGTAGTCATTTTAAACCATGTATACAACCGCTGGTGGCAATTAGGCCGAAAGTAACCCGAACATGGAGAGTTAACGAGACCAACAGTAATGGAAAAGGAAATACGATCTACTAACCATGGAAATAAGAGCGAGATTTCGAGGAGGCATCAAATCCTTGTGTAGTTATTTCCTCCTTTAAGCTTGTATCAACATTTCCCAGCAGGCCCCCTGATGAACAAGGTGATGTTGTTGTAAAGCGCCCGTGCGCGAGTAACCTCCGTCCCGCTCCTCGCAACATCCTTCCTATGGCTTACCCCTGCATTAGCTCTAAAACCCCAATACATACCTAAGATCCATTTTCGTTATTAGTTCCTGCCTAAAGCAGGAAAACTTATGCAATCGTTCACTGCAATAAAAAAAACTAATAAAAACTTTTGATTAACCAATAGAATTAAAGAATTTTTTGAGGTCTTAAATTTCTTATAAAGTTTCAATTTTTTACTATATTTATTAAAATGAAAAAGAGATATTTATTTATAATCTTATTGGTCACCGTGGAAAATAGCAAGGAGAAAAATGATTTTTTGAAACGAAAAATTGAAGAAAATTTTAAAACAGGAACCATGATGGAGACAGTTGACACAAATATCATAATATATTAAAAGCTTTCTTGCATTAATGCAGTAGGTCCGTTGTACTTTACAAGGAAGTCTCCAGAATGCTCTGACAAGCCCAAATTCTCCAGAATGCTGGAGAAGCCTGCGGGATGTCTCTCCAGAATGTTGGAAAAGCCCGAGAAGCCCAAATTTTTTGTATTGTTGCTTGACACCATTGCCTTAGCTCAGAAGTTTTACTAATATTATGCTTGCTGGGTTTTTTTTATGGCTTGTGATGGCTCAAAAGTTTTACTGATTGTCTGCTTGCTTCAAGTTAAAGGTTTCGGCTACATGTTTTGCCCCTTGGTTTTTGCCCAAGAAAATGACAATTTTTCTTTGTATGACCTCTGTAAACTGGTGAAATTCAAAGTTTTAAACTCTCACAATTTTCATTTATGGTTGTAGCTCATGAATTTCCAATCCCCCTTGTACATGTGTAGCTCATGATTTTCCAATCCCCTTTGTACATCACGATTCAGTTGTTGAAGTTTAATGGTGTTGGAACCCATTTTCTCATTATGAGCTTAAACCCTCTTTCACCCTCTTTCACTCTTGGCAAAGAACGAAAAACAAAAATAGGGCAATATGGTACTTTTCTTGTAGAGATTGATAATCCTTTTTTTTCTATGGCATTACTTTTGTCTCACCCAAATGCTGTCAAATTTATTTGGAAAAGCTGCAGATATTTACTAATATCTACTCCTTTGGCGTGGTCGAGATGATGAGGCTCAGCCAGTTATTGTAAGTAAAAGCCTTGATCAACATTATTATTTTTTTGAAATTTCAATGATGTAAATAAAAACTGCCAATGCGTTGGATGGACAATCTTATGTTAAGACTGTTCAAGTAAAGTTTTCTTTTCTTTTAACAACTAACCTTTAATTCAAACTTTTTTGTTTTGTTTTTGTGAGTGCAGATTGTGAGATTGAAGCAAGATCAGCAAAAACCCCAGTTCCAAAAATTGTAAGGTCCTAAGATCAACTATATTTATTATTTCCTAATTCATTTTTATTTTGCCCCTTTAGTCTAAAATAGCATCAATATAAACTCTACAAAATAACTACAAGGAAGATAATTTGTTTTATCTCAACCCATAAATAAAAGCTTGGGTAGGACTCATCATGGGGACATAAAATTTTGTCAACTACAATGCAGGAACTGCTGGAAATGTTGGAAAGATTGCAACAATGTAGACAATTGTTATTTTGTCATTGATGTCAAACCTTAACTGGTGAGACTATTGTTGTATGTTTGAGTACCTTATCCATTGATTGATGAAGATTTGAAAAGAATGGGATAACAAGAAGACCAAGGAAATGGTTGAGTTATGAGTATACACTAGGGTACTTGATCATTTGGCACTTTGGCAAAGTGATACGTTGTTTATCTAGCTCTAACAATTCACTGGAAGGTTAATGTCGAGCAAAGCAAAGTCGATGTTGAGCAAAGCGAAAGGTGATGCCGAGCAAAGCAAAGATGATGTTGAGCGCCAGTGAAATGCCGAGGGAGATAATGAAATGATGAGCGTCAGTATTTTGTTTATTAATGAGATTTGAGATCTATGGCCGACATAATTAATTTTATTGGGATATGTATTATTAATTAAGATTGGTCCATATTCATTTAATGCACGGGAAACCGATATTAGCGCATGGATTCAATGGTTAATTAATGACTGCATTGGAGAAATAAATTAAATGTAAAGATGGAAAGATCCATTAGATCTGACCTAACCTAAGATCTACAATCTTGGTTAAGTGGCAAAAGATTTATCTAACCTAGATGAAGAGGTATAATATAACCTACTATGATTATCGTTAATGTATCAAAGTTGAATGCAAAGTGTTGCATGGTTAATTGACTGATTGGCAAGACCTAAGCAGAGAAGGTTGAGCAGAGAAGCAGAGAGAGATTGCTTGACGGATTTCCAAGCAGATCTAAATTTTGAGATGAGAATGGAGGCCACTTAGTGAATTAGCATTAGAGCTGAAACTGGATTTGCAAAGTAAGTTGTATGAATCAGATCACACCTGCTAATTACTTTCTAGCCATTGTATCAGTTCAAATCCTTTAACCAAGTTGACCTAAAAATCATTGTATAAATCCTTTGAACAAGGTAACATTCAGATTGGAATGTTCTAAGTCCTCTAACAAGGCCACTCCTAACAAGGTGATTAAATCCTTTAACCAAGTCACATTTGACAGTGTATTTTGTAACCTTTAACAGGGTTGGCTCCTCATAGGGCATTACTTCAGAAGAGTAAAATTGTGATAGCATGTTACTGGTGGTTTTTTCCATATTGGGTTTCCATGTTAAATCATGGTGTCAAAATGTGTGAATGTTATTGTTGTGTTTTACTGTTAAGTTTCTGCAAGCTTATTTCATTAGTACAGTAAACTGCACACTTTTATTTTTTATTGTTGCCGAGCAAATCTAAGTTGTTGAAGTTGATTTAAAGTTTTATATGGGTACATCTAGACCTGAGGATAACTGATTCACCCCCCCTCTCAGTTATTCTGAATTCATATTAACAATTGGTATCAGAGTTGTGTTCTCTTGAAAAGTTTGAAGGTACTTGGAGATAAAGATCAAGATGTATAAAAGGGATGGACCGAAGATCAACAAGGAAAACTTTCTTGCATGGAAAAGTTTGATAAAACTTCACCTGGCTGGTATTGGTGATTCTACTAAATGACATATTGAAATAGAATATGTAGCCCCTACTGGAGTTCTGAATGTTGCACAATTAAGAGAGAAGCATGAACATAATCAAGTAATGCTGGAACTTGCATCATCTCTGAACTATCATGAATTTGAAGACATCAAAGATTGTACAAGCGCAAAGCAGATGTGGGATGCCCTTACAACCATTTATGGAGGTGATACGAATGTACTAAGAGCCAAATTTGAAAGCTTGAGAGGTAAGTTTGATGATTTAAAAATGCAAGGAGAAAATATAGTGCAATGCTATGATAGGATAAAGGAAGTTGTAAATGCTATTAGAGGAGCTAAGGGAGTCATTGATGAAGATAATATCATGAGCAAGGTACTGAGAACACTTATTCCTATTTATGTTATTAGAGTATCTACAATTCAAGAACTAAGATGTACTCCTAATAACAATTTAACTCTGGAAAGTCTGGTAGGCAGACTTACTGCATTTGAGATGTCAAATTTTGACAACTATACTCCACAAGCTGTTGAATCTGCATTCAA
>MU226991.1:1192114-1209785 GCA_018584345.1 Thuja plicata
ATATTACATATCTAATGCATTACATGTCTACTAATATATTAGAAATGTAATGCATTAGATATCTAATATATGTAATTAATATATATAAATTATATTTTATATATATATATGAATATATATTATATTATATATATACCAATATATATATATAATATATATACCAATACATATATATATATTATATATCAAGATGTATATAATATATTATATAATATATATCAATATATATCATTAGATGTGTAGTGCATAAACAAGGTATCTGATATCGAATACATATCCGATACCGGATACGCATGGCCAAAATATTGGCGCCAATGGTGAAAACATTTGGGTTGGCGCCAACGATAACAAATTTAATCTTTTTGGTATCTGATATCGGATATGTATCCAATATTGAATACATGTGGAACAACTTAGGGCAGTGGGTCATTTTGTTGATTCCAACGGACCCTACATTCTATTTTTTTGCGGCTTTCATGGGTTTTTAGTCTGCAACAGACAAAATAACACTTTTTGAAGCATATTTTTTCTCAAATTTATTGTTTGGCAATCATATTTGGTCATTTTTTATGGTATAATGGGGAGCAACAGTCATCAAAAGCATAAACAAAAGAGAAAGCTTACAAAAGATGAAATTGAAGCATATAGACAAAAACATAGGGAAAACCATAGGAAGAGTAGACAAGGTATGTTAAATATTTGTGAAGGTGAAGCCCAAGGTCCACTCGTAAATGTTATTTCAAGTGAAGAGGAGATTGAATTTGAAAATATTGAGTATAATTTTGACAATGAGAATGAAAATTTACATATTGAAAATGATAATGTAGTGATTGAGAATGAAAATGTGGAGATTCAGATTGAAATATAGAGATTAGGAATGAAAATGTAGTGATTGAAAATGTAGATATTGGCAATGAAAATGTAGAGGTTGAGAATGATAATGTTGCACAAGATATCCAATTTCGAAATGAAAATATAGAGATTGGTCATGCAAATGTTGCACAAGATATTCAATTTGGGATTGACACAGAAAATAATATTGATGAACCAAATGAACATTATACATCTCCAAATTACATGAGGAATGAATCCCCTTATGTGTATTTAAAAACACTCCAAATTCAAGACCTTCAGGAACACCAAAATGGTTAGTTGAAATTAATGAGAATATTATGAGCAATCTTGAGGGAAAGAGATCAACAAGAACCATTTGGTTGTGGGCTTCCAAACTATTTGATGATTTTTTTAGCAAGAAGACATTGACCGAGAAATGCCAAAAAAAATTCAATTACTAAAGATACGAAATATGAGACCTATGCTAAAGAAATTGAAGATTTGTGTGAACAAGAAAATGGAGAGAAATGCTATTATTGTGAAAAATATTTTTAGTGCTCTCAATTCTATTAGGAAGAATAGAAAGGAAAAAGATAAGAGAGACACTTGGATGGTTATTAAAACCTCCTTAGTAAGTCACCATTTGAGAATGGCTTGCTTTATGAGACAAACTTGTCTTGAATTCAACATAAATCACAAAACTTTGGATAGAGCACTTGTAAGATGGGTAAGACTTGAGGATACTCTTCAAAATGATACATGGGCTTATGGTGGGAGGCTTCCACATTTGGATAAGAAGCTAACTGATAGTGTGAAGGATGAAATTCAACTATTTTGGCACTCCAACTCAAGAGTATCACCAAATGTTAAGGATGTCTTGAAGTTAAGAATTGGTAATCAAGACCACATATTGCATTCTAAACATTATTTGGAAGTAAGTCAAATAGTGTTGTTCAAAATTTTTTTTGAGACACATCCAACATTGCAAATATCACAAAGGGCATTTGAATCCTTGAAGCCATTTTATTATGTACCTCTTAAGATTATAAATACTTGTTGTTACAAATATCATGTGGAGTTTTCAATGAGCCATGAACTATTACGCTACATTCATTCTACTTTGTATACCAATGAAATGTTACAGGATTGTGGTGCGAGTCATCTTCCAAAATCATCGAGAGACTTTCTAGATCAATGTTTATGTCCTAGAGATGATGGTTGTTTCTTCTATAGATATGATTGCTTAAATGATAGGTGCTCACAATGTGGTGTCTTATTGAAGTTTTTTGAATGTTTTCATAATGGAAACAAACATGAATTTGGTAAGAAAATTGTTCAAAAAAAGATATATGAGATGATCAAATATACTTTGAAGAGTAGAGGTGAAGGTTCGAGATGTGAGTTGCTTACAAAAGAATGTAGTGTTGCTGATTTATTTCAGATTTCAAGCAAAATCTTTTCTACAAGTATGCAAGGTATAGTCATAGGTCTCAATGGTTGGATGAATAATTCAGGATGTGTAAGGAGTCTTTCCCAATTGACACTATTATATCGGTGATTGAATTCACAGAAAACTACACATTGCATCCACAGAATGAGTTACAAGCCTAGTATTATAATTTTATTTAGATTGCTATTTTTGTCTACATAACATATAGGCATTCTCCTGATAGTATAGAATAAAATAGGAAGATAATTAGAGAGTACCATTGTTATATGAGTGATGATAGATCTCACTCTTCCGAGTATGTGCAACATTATTTTGATAATTTTATTGATTTCTTGCAGGAAACAAATATTACAATGGATAGGCATCTCATTGGGTCAGATAACTGCATGGGTCAATTCAAGAATGCTCGTATGTTTTATTGGTTGATTAGAATGCACGTAGAGAGAGGTGTACCTCATATTTGGATTTTTTTTTAAAAGTTAGGCATGGGAAAGGGGAGCATGATGTAGTAGGTGCATGTGTGAAGAGAGCTCTAGTTAAGGAGAAATTGAGGATTTTAGGAGCTACACTTCATGATTCTCATTCTATTTTTGATTGGTGTAGTTCAACATTGTCACATGGAGGGACTCTTGATGTAGAAGCATCTTGGGTTTTTGGCAATCCTATATCAGAAAAAAAGATGTTTGAGTTTGGTTTTGGTTTTTGGGTATCAAGCTCGGTTGGAGACCTAAGTTTCTCGGTCACTTTGGTGATAGTTCTCAGTTGGAATATGTGTTGCTTCACAAACAGACTCGGTGACTAGACTCAGTGGTGCTCAATGATGCTCTACTCAGTGGTGTTTTTTTGGTGGAGTTTGACTTGATTGTGCCTCTCACTAAGTGGTTTGGTGTTTGGTGTTCTTGATCACCGACGGGGTTATTCTGATTGTTTGGGTTGGCCGACTGGTACATTTAATTTGGGGTTGTGTTCCTTGAGTTTTGGATCGACCGTTGGAGGTGTGAGGACCTAAATCTGATTTGGTTCACTCTCTTGTGCAAATTTAATGTCTGTTGGATGCTGACTAATGGATAACACGTTGGTTGTTGTGTTCTTGAAGCCGACTATTGTTTAATTGATTTGTTTTATTGTAAAGTTGACTTGGGTTGTGTTGTATAAAAGTAGGACCTATGGGTAGAGTAGTGAATAAAGGGGGAGAAAAAGAGTGGGTAAAGATCTACAGATCTGAGATAAGTGAAAGAAAGCTTAAAGAGTTGGTAGCTAGTGTTGGCTTGGGAAATAAGAAGATTGTTTGGTGGCTTGCGGGCTCAAGTTTAGATCTGTCTTGGTGTTCCTACCGGATTGTTGTGTCACAGATCTGGGCTAGTTTGGAAGGTGTTTCTCCTAAGAGATATGATGTATTTGCTGATGTAATTGGTTGTAATCAGGAAGGCCTTACAACCCACCACGTTGCATGTAATTCCATGTTATTGAATATAATGTGAGTTTATATGTTGATATATCTAGTGTTGTTATGGTTTCCGTTGTGTTGTTTGTTGAATGTTGCAAGGTTTGGACTATCCATTCTTGGATCCTTCATCCTTGACTGCATCAAGTGGTATCAGAGCAAAGTTGATTTGGGTGGTCTGAGTGAAGGGTGTGTTTCTTGGAATATGCCTCCAAGGAGATTGGGCTCTAGGACGGATGAAGATCTCATTGATGCAAAGGAGGCGAGGATAACATAAAAGGTCAGATGGTTTAATATGGGTGGTCCAAGTGAATGTTGTAAGGTTTGGACTATCCATTCTTGGATCCTCCATCCTTGACTATGTCAACTCTTGATTCAACAGTGCACAAATTATTTTGGTTGGTTGAGGAGGGCACTGTAGGAGACATATTATATTGTCAGAGAGTTAGAGATTCTTTAAAGATGCATTCATTTATAAGCTCAAATGAAAGTACATGGACCATTTGGACATGAGAGTTGGCATGTTTGTGTCTCAACTATTTTCAGTGTGATTGGGATCAATGTGATTCAAGTGAGTGGGTGGATGCACGGGTTCCACAATATCTAACTCCTTTATCTCAAACAATCTCCCTGAGAAATGATGACATGGAAATTTCAATTGAGTATGACCATCTTTCAGATCTTCTACAACCAGGACATGTTTTTGCAATGGTTTCACTGTAAGCGAATGATGAGAGATTGAATTACTGGTTGGCATGTTGTGTACAAGGAAAGCAAAATCTTGCACAATCGATGATAGATGATGATGGGTTCATGTATCCTAATGGTTCAATTGTTGTTGCAGGAACATGGCTGCAAATATGCATGATTAGAAAGAATGGCATACCTTCATTTGAAGACTATGAGAAGCATATAATGATTCTCATGTATTCACACCATATTATAGCAACAAATGTTAAGTTGTTGAAGCATCAAGGAAGACCAAAGACAAAAGAACTTTGGAATATTAGTAATGTTGATCATGAAGTAATATTAGATACCCTTAAGTAGAGAGATGACCCTTTAGGCACACTTGACTAGGTCATACCAAATGACTGTAAGGTTTATTATGTTTATTATGCTTACATTCAATACATTAATTACACTTTGCTTCTTCTTTTTTCCTTAATAAATCAGGTCCTCTCGTGGATTGTAAATGCAGTTGGTTACAAATACACGATGAACATACAATATTCAGGCACACTTAAATAGCTCATACCAAATGATGGAAAGGTTGAATATGCTTAGGTTCATCATGTTTTTTGGTTCATTATGCTCATTATGTTTTGGTGCTTTAACATTTTTGGTCAATAAACTTAGTCTTCTCATGGCATGGGAATGCAGGGATTAAAAATACGATGGACATATGAGATTCCACTACTATGCTTTCGAATTTATCTTACTTTCATTTTTATTTCTACATTTAGTTAGTATTATTTCTCTAATACTGATATTTTGTACACTATTGCAATGTAGGTGTCTTTGAGAGTACTGGTGGTTGGAGCTATACATTATGGAGCACAAATATAAGAACCAAATGTATTATTTGTGTACATCTAGGATTTTTTTGATACCATGGATGTATTTACACATGATTTGGTTGTATTGTTCATATATGATGTATTTGTGTACTTGAGGACATGAGTATCTAGTATTTTTTGATAATATTGATGTATTTGTAGATGATGTAGTACATTTCTGCTTGTGATGTGAAATGACAAAAAAACTATCTCTAATAGGATTTCATGCTAGTGTGTTAACGAAGCTCTTATAATGTGTTTTTTGTGTATCCTAATTAGTTTATTAGGCTATGGTAATGTATTGATTAAGCACAAAAATAGTTTCCTAATTTATATATGTTAAAATATTATACATGCAAGCCATTATTAAAGTAATACATGTTTATATAATACATGAGAAATATGAAAACATAGAGACTCCACTATTAAATGCTATACACTTTCCCTATTCTATTCATAAAACACACTAGAATCTGAAAACATATCTAATGATCCTTCCTTAAAAACCTTCGCAACCATCCTTCAGCCCAAGGGAAACACAATTCAATAATAATTTTGAGGGATCATGACCAACATGAGTTACTTGGCTTCCTAGGTCCCATAAATGCAAGGGCATTGATGAATAGACATTTCTAATTGAAATATTCATGGTTCTGCAATGAAGTGCATAACCATATTATTTTCCTACTAATGAGCCAATTTTGACGCTTCATCTCACATTGTTCAGTGGATAATTCCACAACACTTGTTGCTTCTCTATGTGATTTTTTTTGTCAGTGTACATGTGCCACAATTTGCAAGAAACAGTCCATCAAAGTTTGACAGGTTATTGTAGAGGGGCCTAACAAAAACCTATAGGTTCAAATAGATCATGTGCAGGTGCCACAGATTTGAGAAACCGGTCTGTTAAAGTTCAACAATTTTATGCATTTAGGGTACACAAGGGACATCGCCTCTAGGGTATGTCGTTAAGCATTCCAGCATGTTGAGAGGCAAAGTGGGACCATCCCTGGGGTAAACCCATCCAATTGGACACAATCAAGGTGTTTGAGATAGTTTATTGTAGAGGGGCCTAACACGACCCTATAAGTTCAAACGGATCATGCGCAGGTTCCACAGTTTACAAGAAACAGTTTGTCAAAGTTTGACAATTTTTTGCACTTAGGGTACACAAGGGACATCGTCGGTAGGGTATGTCGATGAGCATTTTGATATGTCAAGAGGAAAAGTGGGACCATTCTTAGGGTAAACTCATGAAAATAGATGTGATCAAGGTGTCTGTTCGTGCCCACGATGAATAAAACGCGATATGGGCTACTTGGCAACTTTGCACTAGTGCATCTGATAGATTTTGCATGAACAAAAAAGTAGTTGCCCTGAAAAATGACTTTGAGTCTTCAAAAAAAGAGATAATTTATTGTATAGGGGCCTAACACGACCCTATAGGTTCAAATAAATTATGTGTAGGTACCACGGTTTGCAAGAAATAGTCCTTCAAACTTTGACGACTTTTTGCACTTAGGGTACACAAGGGAAATTATCAGTAGGGTATGTCGTTGAGCGTTCTGGTGTATCAAGAGGAAAAGTGGGACTATGAATAAGATAAACCCACCCAAACAGAAATGATCGAGGTGTCCATTCATGCCCATGATGAACAAAACACGATATGGGCTACTTGGCAACTTTGCACCAAGTGCATTTGATAGTTTTTGCATGAACATAAAAATTACTGCCCTGCAAAAATGAATTTGAGTCTTCAAAAAATAAGACAAATTATTTTATAGGGGCATAACATGACCCTATAGGTTTAAACAGATCATGCACAGGTGCAACAGATTGCAAAAACCAATCTGTCAAAGTTTGACAATTTTGTGCACTTAGGGTACACAAGGAACATCGTTGGTAGGGTATGTCGCTGAGAGTTTCAGCATGTCAAGAAGTAAAGTGGGACCATTCCCAGGGTAAAACCACCCAACCAAACATGATCAAGGTGTCCATTCATGCCCATGATGAACAAAATGTAGTATGGGCTACTTGGCAACTTTGCACTGAGTGCATCTGATAGGTTTTGCATGAACAAAAAAAATGTTGTCCTACAAAAATGAATTTGAGTCTTCAAAAACTGAGAGAGGTTATTGTAGAGGGGCATAAAAAGAACTTATAAGATCAAACAAATCATGTGCAGGTGCCACATATTGCAAAAATGGTTCGTCAAAGTTTGACAATCTTGTGCACTTAGGGTACACAAGGGACATCGCTGGTAGGGTATGTCGCTGAGTGTTTTGACGTGTCGAGAGGAAAAGTGGGACCATGCCTAGGATAAAAACACCCAAAAAGATGTGATTAAGGTGTCTATTTGTGCCCACAACAAATAGAACGTGATATGGGCTACTTGGCAACTTTGCACTAGAAGTGCATCTAACAGTTTTTGCATGAACAAAAAAATTGTTGCCCTACAAAAATGAATTTTTTCTTCAAAAACTGAGACATGTTATTGTAGAGGGGCCTAACAAAACCCTATAGGTTCAAACGGATCATGTACATGTGCCAAAGATTGCAAAAACCGGTCCATCAAAGTTTGATAATTTTGTGCACTTAGGGCACTTAAGGGACATTGTTAGTAGGGTATGGCATTGAGAGTTTCGACGTGTGGGGAGGAAAAATGGGATCATTCCTAGGGTAAAACTTCCCAACTAGATGCATTTGCACTGACAGTTTGACCCCATGACGAACACAACTCTATTTGGGCTATGTTGTGAAGGATTATCTAAACTATGTATTCTACGTATGATAACTACAAAATATATTATTGATCATTCATTGTTTGTTAATTTTATTTGATTTTAACATATAGGGATATATGTGTATCATTGAAAATTAAAAAATATCAAATATTATGGAAACACATATGGAACAAAACATTGAAACAAATATTTTCCAAACACATCAAATATTATTGAAACATAGTAACAATGACACTCACATTAGAAAAACCACGTAATGATTCCATAGACACAATTACTATGTTTAGTGCACATAAAGAACAAATTATATCAAAACTTATATTCTATATATGAAATAGTTTAATAAGTATGTATGTCTATATACAATATGGCATAAATGTCATCCAGAACAAATTTTTACAAAATGTGGCATATGACATCTCAAAGTGTGTACAAAAAATACATATGATGACTGAATGTATTTATGACACCCTAGGCTACTTATGGATCATCAAAATGCAGCCTCTTTGAGGCACTCTTCAGCTCCAAAGGATCCTGCACAAAACAAAAATTCAAACCATAATTGTTATTATTTAAATTCTATATTGAACTATAATTGAAATTTCAAATTGAATTCTTCTATGTATCTCGTCTCTACGTCTCCTAGCGTGGTTAGGAGTCCTAGAATATGTTATTGGTAGTGAAGGGTGTAGACCTTATGACAAGACATGTTGTCAATTAGTGCCAAAATGCTTAGTCATCATAGTGTTGACCGAGCCAGTAGTGTAACCCGAGCAGTTAGTGGAAATCAGTAATACCCGAGTGGTCAATATCACCCGAGTACATAGTGAAGTCAAAGTGCCATAATTTACTATGTTTCCCAATTAACAACATATTTCCCTCGAGTGACAATGTATCACCCGAGTGAACGTTTGGACCCGAGTAATAGTATGAAGCTGACTTGGCTTATATTGTTTAATATCATTGTATGTAATGGAAGATAACTTATGAAGTTATTTGTTTTGGATAAGATATATATGTAAGATACTTTATTTATCCAAATATGTGTGAATAAGTATATATGCGAATATGAAGTGGAAAATTGATTAGAAGATTGTAGAAGTATAAAAGGACAACAAAGACTCATCCATCACAGTCAAGTGATTAGTTATAAATCAAAAGATCTTATTCAACAAATCAGAGTTGCATAAGAAGATCATCTACTAGTTAATCCTAACAGGTGCATCAGCAAAATCCTCTAACAAGGTGGATTTAATAGTCCTTTACAAATCTCCTAATAAAGTTGCATACTTTATTGTATTGTACAAAATCCTTTCGCAAGGTGGACTTAACAGTCCTTATTTCTCCTAACAGAATAGACCATCAGAAGTGGTCAATTGTAAGCTCTAACAGGCTAAATTTATAATGCAGTACTAAATCTTGTGGGTACCATCCCCACCCCAGTTTTACTTTCTATTTGGAAGGTTTCTAGGTAACCAAATACTGTGTCATGTGTTATGAATGATTATTTCTTTTCTATGCATACAATCAGATTAGATAATCTAATTGAGGTTAAAGAAGAATAAGTTTTATTGGTTCCTAATTCACCCCCCCTCTTAGTCACCTTGCATGTAATATATTTCCAACAAAGGGATGTCACCTAGACTAGGAACACGAGCCTATATATGTTCACAAGCATAATATAATAAATCATCCTATAAATTTATCGTTGATAGGAACATAAATTTACTAAGGTGTTCAATTAAAATAAAAACATACTTGTGTGGGTGTACACGCCTTCCTCTGGGAGTGTCAGTCTAGTAAAAAAGGATGTAAATCCCTATCACTGTACCTCCCTCACACTCGGTGTTACCTACAAGAATAAAATAATATCAAAATGATGACATGTAATTGATTGAATGTTTGATCATATTAAGTTGAAGATAATGCAAGGCATTAAATCAGTTAATGGTTTGTATTGTCATTGATGTCAACTTGATATCATCTGTATGGTCATGTAAATAATGCTAAAGACTTCAGAGAATGAATGGAACAAAGGTTATGCTTTCAACAATGCATAAAAGTCAAGTATTCACTAAGTGATAGACAACACCGACGAAGTGCACACCATCGGTAAAGGCAAAGAACAAAAGTCATAGTGATACCCGATGAGCAGAAGACAGTGTTGCCCGACGAAGCAAAATCACAGGATGCTCGACGAGCTGAAAACAGAGTTACCCGATGAGCAAAATCCAATGATGCCCAACGAACAGAGATCCTGAAGTTAACTAGAGTCACACCGATGAAACTGGCAGTTAACACCGATGACTAACGATAGAGTTGACTGACATAACAGAGAGTTTAGAAAATGACAAAACATCTAGCTAACAGAGCTTAAGGATAGACTTAACTGGATGTTTTATTTGTTTTATTTGACCAGAGTTAAGTAATTGATTTAAAGAAGATTTGTACAGTTGGCAAGAAGATAACTATGAGATAAATTAGGAGTTAAAGTTGTAAATCAAATTGGACGGATTGTTTTTCACGCCAAGAATCAAGAATCAAGAATTAAGGAACATCATGTCTATATAAGAGACAAGCATAATTCATTTTTCGTAATCACAAGCATTCACATACACGGGAAGGGGAGTGAATAGAAAGAGGATGCTGAAGAGAAACTGATGAAGGATAACTTCATACAGTCTTGATCAATCAAGCTAAAGAAGAGCTAGAGAATTCTGCGGACACCGATGAACAATGAAGCACAACATCACAGAGAAGAAAGTGTGGAGCACAAAGAATTGAATTGATACATTGATCAGAGAGGTGTTGTACTTAAATAGATCTGAAAATATGCAATTCAAGTTGCATTAGAAACAGGTCATTATGTTTCAGTTTAACCATTGAAGCATTAAGTCTCTTAACAGAGCAGGACTTAACAGTCTTCTATAATTGAGGTATATCCTAACAGATTGCCAAAATGATTGTCATGAAGATAGCATTGAGTGCCCAATACCGACACACAATCTAAGAAGGAGGCTAATGTAGTTAGGTAGCACCAGATATGCCAGATACCTATTGTGCCCATAGAGGTTGATTAATATTGGTAGCATATACATGCCAGATATCAAGTGACATTCTATTATTAAAATCCTCTAACAAGGTCATACTTAACAGTGTGTTTGTAACCTTTAACAGGGTTGGCTCCTAACAGGGCTCACTTTAGAAGAGTGAAAATTTGGGGTATCGGTCCCAGTGGTTTTTCCCTTAACAGGGTTTCCACATTAAAAATTCATGTGTTATGTGTGTATGGTTTATTACTTTATTGTTTTACATTTCACATATGCATTTCTAGATTGATTGGTATACTCTGCATATCTACTGAGTATCGGTAAATAGTTTTACTGCTTATCGGTTATCAAGGAGAATAAGGACAGATAAGGTAAACTGATAGACAGTTAATCATTATAAGTATTTCTAGGCATGCATCTTGTAGGGACTTAATAATCTGAGATTTATTTGATTGGTGGATAGTGATTAAAGGATAAATTTTTGAGGCCACTGATTCACCCCCCCTCTCAGTTATTACTAACACAAAATTTTAGTTAATAAAGATTTAAAATAATGACAATCTAAATGACAAACATGTAAACAACTAAGTACACAAATACATACCAGGTGACTATCAAGCTCAAATGAAATGGCTGAGAGGCTGGGCTCTTCAACTTGTGTCATACCCTCCTCAGACATCAAGCCTTGTTAAATAGAGATTTCAAATAAACATTAGTACACTCCAATGATAAGTACATGCATAATCATTCTCAAACTCTTCATTGCATTGCCCTTCTCAATGCGCGCCGCTGCCCCCCCACCCCTCTGCATTATACCCACCTGACATTAGGTGACACCTACAAGATGAAATTTTTAATTAGTATATGATTTAAATAATTATCACGATTTAAATGAAAAGCATGTCTATTGATATAAAAAAGTAAATGACTGAGTGTGAAAATATATACCATAGAGCTCTCAAGGCCAAATAAAATGGCTGAGAGTGTCACATCATGTACCTCTTTCATCTCCTCCTATGTCATTAACTGAACATAAATAGATCAAGTATAAAAAAATAAGTGTGCAATCATAATAAGTTATCTAATAAAATTATACATTTAAAAATAAATGCACCATGCCATTAAATATTAAGTCTTACTGTAACATAAGAAATGAATGATGGATGTGCCTCCTCATCTCTTGTATGCGAGGACTCTGCATGGTAGGCTCCAGTCTTCATTGTCAAATCTAGCGCACCACTCATATCACCAGCCTCATACTCCTCACTGTACATAGGTTCCTCGACAAGGTCATCGAGGGGACCCAAACATATATTCTGACATGTACTACAAGTGTGAGGCACACAAATATGTACACCTGACTAGGATGCATCAATATAATGAGGAGGTTGCACCAATGATGCAATGTGAGCTACTAGATGACCGCTCAAAGTGTGAATGGACCTAATGGTCTCTGAGGTAGCCTCTACAATAATATCTAGATGCTTTACTAGAGCAAGGGGATCAATGAGAGGAGGGGGAACATATGGGCCCTGTACTACTCTATGTGCCCCTGCTCTAATTTGGGGCTGGCCTTCGCCTACGCCCATGAATGATCTCATACTCCAATAATTGACATGTTTACCCATGACAAACTTAACATACAATTTTTCTATGAAATAAAAAGGGGCATCCATATTGTTGTTAGGTGGTTTATTAAAAACCATCCACGAACGATCCCATAAGTTGGCTTGTATACCAGGATGAATGCACCATTTCATAGATAATTTATCTTTTGTGGTTTCAAGAGTCTTTCCAGTATGAGGATTCCTAAATAAGGAACATATTTGCACTTTAGTGATCAAGGTCCTTCACCCCATCATAGTCCAACCCATCATCATATATGGCATGCATTTCCTCTCGCCACCAAAGTGCAACATCATGTTGCGTGGTGAGATTTTGTATTGACTGTATGATGGAAGCTATAGTTCCAAACATGAGGGCTAATCTAGGGATCCTATTATAAATGTCTCTAATCCTCCTCAACTGGTTCAAATTATCCCCTATAAGGTCTTGTAATGGTCGAGGGTTTGTCACTAGAGGTTTTTGAGGTTGTTGGTCTCCAGGCTGTGAGTTTTCAGGCTATGGATTATTTGTGGGGAGGGGGGGGGGGGGGGGGAGGGTGAGTTTCCAAGGTTAGGATTATTTGTATTATCTACCTGATTAAAAAAAAAATCATATAAATAAAATAAATTTCAAAAACTACAGACAATTTCAAATTAAAAAACCTAGTTTTCATCTTAAAATAATTTAAATGAAACATTAAAACTTAAAAAACTAAGAAAAAACAATTAAATTCATACCTAGATATGAATTTAGCCAAAAAATGTTACTTCTAGGATTTGATATCAGATATACAACCGATATCTGATATAAAAATATCATTTTCCAATGAGATTCGTGGGTAAAAATGAGCCCACGACTCTCTATTTTTCACATATATTACAGGCGCTACCTGATATCATATATTAAAAAATAAATTTTATTTTTAAAAAATGCACCCCTCGCGGGGCCATGGTATTAAGAAATACCTTTTTTAATACTGCAGCCCCACGAGGGTTCCGAGTTTTAATATAACTTTATATAATATATAATTATTATATATTATATATTATATTATATTATACATATTATATATTATATAATATATAATATATATTAATATATTGCATAATGTATCCGTTAATATATAATATATATTAATATATTGCATAATGTATCCGATAACAGATACAAATATTTTTTGTCATTAGTATCTTATATCGAATACCAACTTTGCTTAGGTGTTTGCTTTTCCCAAGTATACTGACACCTAGCCTACCAAACAGTCAACATGGATTTTCACATTTTTAGGCAGATGAAAAATGCTTTTTTTCACATCGCCACTTTTTGGCCCCTCATGATCATGCATTAACCCAAGAATGAGTCCAAAAAATGCTATGTGTTTCTCCACATTGATGTTTCTAAGCTTGTATCTTGGAGGGAGTGTTTATAATGTTTGCGCAGTATCTCAGTTCCAATATTTGGTAATGATGTTTACTAGAAATATGTTTATGGTGATGTGTTTCATAACTCTATTTTCTAGCTTTCTACTTATGAAGACATTTGTATCAGAATGGTTGTGGAATCTTGGATCAACATGAAACACATGAAATGTGTATTTGGCATTGATGTTAGCACAAGGGGCTTCACTGATGGGGCAATACCATGTCACATGCATTCATATTGAGTACTTTAAAATGGGGAAAAAATAGGGCAATATATTGCCTATATGAGGGGGGGGGGGAAGGAATATATGGGCGCAGGGGGGGGATTAAGAGGGTTTATAGAGGAAAAGGGGTGTGTGGGGTATTGGATGCAGGTGGCAAAAAAGGAGTTTGGAGCAATATATTTTGAAAATAGAGATATTCTTTACTATGCCACAAATGCATATGATATGACCCAAGTTCATTAAGTGAAGCCTTGTGGATGTTGGATAGTAAAAAAAAATCTCTATGTGGGTTGCATGACAGTGATTGTTTCTTCTAGTGCTACATTGTGTTTGAAGTCAAATTTCTACTTGTAATTTGTGGATGTTTTTCTTGCCCAGTAATTGTGCTTACTTGTGCTTTACATTTGGAGGCTTGTGCAAGCTTTGGAGATTGTTTTGAGACCAATCACTAGTCAAGGTGATCTGCATTGAGAAAATTTAGTTTGAAGTTATGGTCTTGGGAAAATTAATAAAGGGTTACATGCTACATCTATACATTACCTTTTTGCTAACTTTGAAGTACCAATGTATCTAATACTTGTGGCTACATTGGAATATGTAATAAGACATTTATAGGTCCTCTCTTTCTCCTAGTTTGGATTTATTTCTCTGCATTAAGCTGTTGAGTTTGACTTGTTTAGGTCATTTCTTTAGGTTGACCTAATCGATATTTTGGTTGATGAGATGTATATATAGAAGATCAAATCAAATACAACTTAGGTGTGGAAGAAGTGGAGTGTGTGCAGTGCATGAAAGATGTGAGTTTGAGGAAGCAAAAGTGCATGGTGGAAGTTGTGAAGTTGAATTGAATGCTAGAAACATCATGTCAAAAGGTTAAGTATTTTTTTCGCATATGATGAAGCATAATTTTTTTAGAGATTTCTAAGTATAATATGCCTTTCATGTAGAGTACTTTATAAATTATTCTATTTTTTTTTTGATAGGTAATATTTTGTATTGATATTAAGTTTGGATTACATTGAGAAGCCAATATACGCGGTTGGCTACCGCTTACAATAGAGATTATAAACCCCACACCCCAAAACATTTGAATTACTATACTTAGCAATAACAAAAAAAGGCCTTAACGCCCTTACATTAAAACTAGGTTACAACATACATCACCCGTACAAAAAACCTTGCATCCTCGCCATCGAAAACAACCCCCAGCAATGTCGTCCCACTAATCCTTAAACCACCCCGCAGCCTCTTCCTTCGAGAAGTTGGGAATGGCTCCAACTTTCACCATTGTTCTAGGTGCGGTATGGCTTTCATCCCAAGAGCTGCCTACTTCTCCCTCACCTTGCAGTTTCTAGGCCTTCTTGCCAGTTTGGAAATGAATTGGCTGTCCAAGAGCAGTGACACTCCTGCGAGGAGTAACTTTCTTGAAGCTCTTCTTCTCTCCTTTCCAAACCATCTTATGCAGGAAAGCGATGATATTCTTCCAATCCTTCTCGAGCTTTGGTAAGTGGGCACCCTGAGGATTTGTAGCAGACCAAATCACCAGTGGCTGAACAAAGCACTCCCCGCCACCAATTAAATGCCACGACTCTACTCCCATCTCTAGCCCTTGACCCAATACCGCCCTATCTATGATGTCTTCTACACCCAGCATCCACTGTGGGTCCACACAATCTGTCACCACAATACGCACCTCCTCCTTCGACTCACCAACCATAAGAGCCAAGGCGATGAACAGTGATGACACATCTAGGTTAGTTCATCACCTCCAGTATGATTCGAGGTAATCCACGCCAAAAAACTGATTCAGGCCTGTCATAAATTCCGCGTCCTCAAACATGAAGATGTTCCTCAATCTTCGTGGTGTAACCTTCCCGCCGTATGCTTGGGTCTGATTGTCCGATTCCAAAGCAAAATTAGCCTCCATGTCTTCGCTACCTTCTAAACTGCTGGAGACCTGCACTTTGCCCTGTTTAAAACACCAGCTACCGAACAACCTGGAAAGCCTTCCTTGGGTCGTGGCTATAAATGAACGCCAAGATCACATGCCAAGGGCATAATTTCCATGATGTGTGCGCCATCCCAGTAAGTATGGGTGATACAATTGTATACTTCCACACGCTACTTGTATAATTGAGTTGTGATTTAAAATGAAGGTTCTAATTCGAAGCTCTTCATGTCTTCGAAAATTTCAAAGTGGGGGCCTAATAATGAATTCACACCTTTATTTGCCAGGATATCGGCCACTTTGTTTTCTTCTCTAAAAACATGGGTAACTCTGAAGTCTTCAAAGTTGAATAACAAACTTCGTATCTACTTAATATATTTATCCAAGTACCAGGCCTCCATCTTACCCTTAGATATCCCGTTTATTATAATCTTTGAATCACCCTCTAGATGGACTTTGCGAATTCCCAGTTTGATGCCTACTTCCAGAGCCTCTCTTGCCGCTTCACATTCAATTACATTGTTAGAGCCATCCTTGAGATGCTTAGCTTTGAAGGCAAGTATATTGCCTTGGTGATCTCTGGCCATGCATCCACAGCCTGAAACCTCGGGGTTCCCTCGAGCAGCAACATCGAAGTTGATTTTCACCCACCCTGCCTCTGGTGCTTGCCACACGACCTCTCTTCTTTGCGAAGATGGATTAACCCCAAAAGGCCCTTTAACAGGCCAAATTATTCTATTTTATTATTATTTCTAATTTATAACAATAAATTTATTAAATAACTATTATAGACAAATAAGACATACTTAGACACACAAAGCTCAATATTTTTTAGTGAAAGTGGCTAATTACAAAGCTCGCACGACACCAATTTATATTTTTAAAATAATGAATCATTAATACAGTTAACATTGTTAATGTTATTATAGCTATGGTCAGATTCCTTCAGACCGACACAGATAACATTATTGCAATATAATAATATAATTATTATATTATCATTGTGATAATATAATTTATGATAATATAATTTATGATAATATAATTATATTAATAATAAATTATAATATATATAATTATATATTAATTATATGAGTTATAATTATATATTAGTTATATTAATTATATATTAATATAATTATTTGGGCCAACTTGGAAGAGTGACATCCTTTGGTGAAAGAGAACCTTACCACCATATATAATGAGATGTGTGATCTCATTCATTAAGGGCCCGTTTGGACGCTGGCATATCGGGCGATATACCGGAATATCGAATTCCGAATACGGTCTCCATTGTTTGTGTGCCACATCAAAGGATGGAATTGGAATTTCAGAATTCCAATTTTGCCCAAAAAATGAGCATACCATCTTCCACCTGAAAAGGTGGAATTG